>DWNE01001000.1:0-24111 GCA_018249875.1 Cecropterus toxeus | reverse complement strand
AAAATTGGGATGGCCTGCTTAAGGATATCCCCCCGTCCCCCCCCCTTAAGACGGCCCTGGGGGGGGGGGGGGGGGGGGCAAATATATTGAGGCCACTTGTTTTTGGTTGCGAAATACTTTTAAATAGACGTTTTTTTTTTGTCGCCATATAATGGTAAAAATAAATTCAAGTGGGCAGGGGGGGCATTATTAAGTTTTTGCCCCGCTTAAAAATAATTGAAGATTCGGGGCTGCCTTCAGGGAAAATCAGAACACACCAGCATAATATTTTTTTTTCTGAAATAGTCGTGGCGGTGGTGCTTCTAGAATCAAACCACAAAGAGTTCTGCCACCGTTTCTTTGGCAGTTGAGCGTTGACTCAAACGCTAGTTCATTATACAGTGACCTTAGTACAAGTTTTAAATTGCCTTGAAAACAAACATTGTTTAGGTTTCGTTCATCATTGCAAAGTCCATTGCGAGATGTGGCCGTACATGAATGCGTAAACTTACAATGTACATTGCAATGGGCGAAAACGTACATATACATACAATTATTGTTTGGAAGAAACTTAATTAACTCATAGTACAAGTTTAATACGTTTTCGCAGCATAATTCCATCTCAAAGCGATTGTCGTGAACGCCCGGCGCGTTTCAGCTGCAAGTTCGTCCGCGACTTCTACCCTCTAGTTGAGTGTTAATACTTCCGCCCAATGATAGCATTGGACGGGCGTGTTAAACGTACAGATTGGATATGCATAGTGAACGTGTCCGCCGCCGCGCCTGCGACCACAATATGAACAAGCACTTATATTTTATTATCAGCGCGCGGGCGTCGAGAGACGGCGGCGGTTGCGGCGTCGCGTCTATTTGCACGCGGAGGGCGGGCGGGCTTCGATCTTTCGCGCTAAGTAAATTCGGTGCGGACACCGCGCGTGGGTTTGTCACCGTCTCGCCACTGTCAATAAGAATAAATATATGAAATAATGTGTTTGTTGCCGGGATAAAGTCGATGACGCTGCTCTAGTTTGTCTAACCGCTGACGTCACCGTCTGGGAATCCGGCGCGCCGCGGCCGACACTCCCTGACCTACCTCCAGACATCGCACTACGTATCCCGGGCACATGCACGGTATACCAGATTTCGCATGTTACTAAGTTCATCCAACCTACAGCGGAGTATCTGCAAAGCTTCTTGAATAGCCATTATCGGCCATGTGTAGCTACAGAGAACTTTTATTTATTTTTATATTATATTTGTTACTGCGATCTACGGATGTACAGTCCAGATGATTTAACAGCTATGGTATCTGTACCAAATCCATATAGGACTGTTGTTCTACCTGCAATCATAGACATGTGTCACGTAAGTTAAAGAGTCAAAAATCGCGTTGATTGCCAAAAGTACGAATAATTTGACTAATAATATTACTTACCGCTTCGAGTTAACTCTATAGAAGTCAAGCATTACAAGCGAGCATAAATTCATAATCCCAAACCTTCAATATAATGCTGGGGTTTCGCTCAAATGTTTCTATTCTCTTCATCTCACTTCATCTCGTACCTCATAATAGGACGTTAATTTTCCGCAGTAGTATTCCAATATCCGTTGGTCCTGCATAACCGCTTTTGGAAACGATAATTGTTATACAACACCATCACGTACAAACAAACGTATTAACATCGGGTAACATTGAACAAATCGCCGGGTCATGTATCGATCGGTTGAGTAGGCAATTTGATTGCGCCTCAGCTCCACTGAGCGCTTATTCAAAATTCCTTGGTTTCGGGGCGTGATGTCAGCTGTATTGTTGGGTATTTAGGTGCTTGTCGGTGTTCCCCGCTGGTGCACGTGATCGGCATACGCGACGGCAAACGTTAACACGTTCGATTCCGCGAGCCGGATGTCAAAACTAGATGTGGCATTTACTGCTCGATTGTAGCGTTGTAGTTTCGGACTCTTGTTGAATTCGTTTTATTTAGCATCTGATTGTGATACAATAAAAGAAGATGCCGCAAGCTTACGCTTGGTAGGATAAATGGCGATTAACGTCCAAGCTATCATGAACAGCTAACAATGACGGATTTACACATTTTCTGCCAGTAGGCTAGCTTAAACTAGTTACATCGAAAGAAGACATGGGCATACATACTCTCCTTCTGATCCAGTTAGGAACAAGTAACATCGTTAAAAACATTAAAACAAAAACCTGACTGCTTAAACGATCTTTTTGTTGATAATGACATAATAATATTTAATTTAACGTTAATGTGAGTTTTTTTAAAAATAATGAAGTAAAAGTTTTACAAAATATACATTTTTAGATAGGTCTGTTTACTAGCTTTCATTTGATACCCACATTGTCTTAATAGTAAAAAAATTCGCGCCCCCCCCCCCCCCCCCCCCACCCCACTCCCCCCCTTACTAAGCTATTTCCGCTATATATATAGAGATATAATAATAAACGCTTTCTACACTCATAGCCCCACAGTAGCATTTTCTCCTGTGTCGTGGGTGCCATGGACAAACAAAGACGAATACACAAACACCCAGACCCAGAACAGAAATCTCAACTTATCTATTCACATTTCTGTCTGGCCGGGGATCGTATCCGGGACCCCCTGCGTGTTAGACCGGTATGGTGACCGCTCTGCCACGCTACACTATCCCATATATATTATATACTTATCCCAGGGCTTTACAAATAGTTTCTCAGGTGTCTACGCATGTGTGGCTAACGTCAGGTAAAACTGATCTTATCTAGGTTTGATTTGCATGGGCGGCAGCGGCCACATACCATCAGGGGGACTGTATGCTCGTTTGCAACTTCAATATTATATATAAAAAAAAACTCTAGAAATTCATATATTCGCAGTTAGTATCAGTATTAGCTATGTACTGCACGATATTTAATAGAAATTATTTAAACAAAATTAATACAGGAACGCGCGTACTATACTAATGGCACTAAATACGCTGTAAACTGCGCACTCGCATAAATAGCCGTTTTGTTTTGCAGTAAAAACCGCCACGCAGGCGATGTGCAAGCGAGGTGGTACCGGGAATCGTTTTATTATAATGGGCCGTAATTCCCGCTACCGGATTCCGACCGCCGTCAATGACTATTGTTTCTCTAAGAGACCTAGCACACAAACGATTGGTGGGCGATGTTGCGACGGCACAAACTTACCGCTTCGACAATGATTTTTAAGCGTTCCTGATGTCTTGGGACAATGTTGCGGCGGCATGTTGCCGCTGAGTTCGACAATGATTTTTATGCGTTCCCGATGTCTCTGGGACAATGTTGCGGCGGCATGTTGCCGCAGAGTTCGACAACGATTTTTAAGCGTTTCCAATGTCGCATAAGTGCACTATTTTTAGTGATGACCGCTGCGACATAGAACTACCGAAGCTTGAGCGTTTAGTAAAGTGTAGTGTAAAGGTGAATCAAATATAGATTCTGATAAACGGACGAATGACGATCAGAAGAAAAATCGGTTGTCTGTAAGGTCAATATACGGACATTGAAGAAAAATTGCATACTTTTATAAATTGAATTGAATTATTATCCCTGATGAATTATCATTATTTATATATTACAATGAAGGAGTTAATTGAAAATTACAATTTATCGATAAATTAACATTTATTTACGCTTTTTCTGCGCGCTCGCTTGCACGCTCAGGTTCAGGCAGAACGTAATACATTTTCATGCGTACAGCCGATGTTTATCGATTTGTAAGACGTTACAACGTCAAAAACATTGAAAAAAAAACACAACTTGAAATATCAAAATTGAACCAAAAAACAACACCGGCAAATAAAAACGTGAAATTATTGCAGTTTAATTACAATATCGACATCACGACTATAAGAACGTGTTCGCTTGAAAATCGCTCGTGTGTTAATCGCCTAAGTCCGAGTGCGTGAGACGCAAGCGCCGGCGACGATCTTACCGATATCGTAATTTTGCTACCTCCTTATTATTCAAATGTCGTTTGCTCGTTATTTCTCAATGGCTGGTATTGTATGACGACAACATTTATAACGGATTTCGACGCGTGTATGTATTTATGTGCCTAAGTTTTTTTTTATCTGATTGAAATAGCAAACGAGTATGCAGTCTATCTGATGGTAAGTGGTAACTGCCGCCCATGGACGTCTGTAAGCAACATACAGAACAGGGGTTCCATCTAAAGTCGATACCAGATGCGTTGCTGCTTCTGAGGGAGATAGTCGCCTCATGTATAAGTGAGCTGGCATCCACACCTTCCAAAAAAACGCAAGAATTGCTTCACACTAGAAGTAGGTGTGGCGGTGGTACCTCCTCGGTCGAATTACACTGGTCCTACCACCTGACAAAACTACTAGCTCAATTGAGGGATATACTAACGCCAATAACCGTTGGTCAAAAGTTTTAATTCAGTAACAATTTCTTCGACATCCCTTTGCCTGGATAACCGCCTAAATCACAATTCACTAATTTTAAGTTGAAAAATACAGTTTTATTTAAAAGTTGCGTAGAAATGTCAACTTAGCGCTCTACAACGTGATTAATGATCTTTTAATATATTTTTAATAATCTAACTTCATTCAATAAAAATATAAAATATGTTTATCTGGCTATGATGTAAAATTTGCCGTTTGAAGTAATGTAATTATTTAATTCCATGTGTATAAGTATGTGTATTTTGTTACGATAGCGATATATATATTTTGCTACATTTATATAATAAACATGTGATCCTGATGGTAAGTGGCCATTGCCACCCATGTCCCCACCAACAACCCTTGAAAACTTAATTTCTACCCATGTTAAGTATATTTCCTCGACCACTTTAGATCAGAACACAAAAGTTAACGCTGCAAGCAACGGTTATTAGGCAGAACTAGGTGTGGCGGTGTTGCCTCCGAAGTCGAATCAGATAGGGTTCTGCCACTTTCGAAATCGTCTAGATAATTTACATAATAACTGCTGACCTAAAGTAAAACACCTATACACAAAGAAAGAAAAAACTACACGAATAGGTTATACGCCCAGATCATTTGTGTATCTATTCTTGCCTGTAGGAATGAACTAGGACACGTATGCATTGTTATTATTAAAGGTACTAAAGGTAGCTAGATTATATATGTCATCGTATGGCCATAAATCAATACTGAAAACATCATTAAAAACGTCTTAGATAAAAGTGCTACAAATCGAAAAGTTCTGCAAATCCCATCGTATAATAAAATTATGCAAAACACGAGTTTTGCATGTTTCGTTGCTCTTGGTTAAGTGTAACTACGAAGTTACACTTAACCAAACATGCTTGGAACTGCAAGGGTCTGCATTAAGCCAATTACAGCTATTTCTTGATTTTTGGATGAAGAATTTTTTTGATTTGATCGATGAAACGAAAATGCGAAACGATAAAGAAACAAGCACATAAATGTATATGATTAGGTACACATACACAAAATAATATTATAATATTTAAATATATATATATTTTAAGTTTCTTAAAAAATAATAAACCTTACATTTATCCTAATACTCCTGACACTCTTTAGGTATATATCTGAACCTCTCATAGGCTACGTTTCAGAAGTTTCAATTCTGCCATATATGAATTACACACAAACACTTTTTTTTTATTATTTCGCAAGTTTCACATCTACCGTATGTGAATTGCACACAAACACTTTTTTATTACATTTCAGAAGTTTCACTTCTGCCGTATGTGAATTGCATATACACACTTTTTATTACATTTTAGAAGTTTCACTTCTGCCGTATTTGAATTGCGTACGTATATTTTTTGTTTGATATGACTATTTGTGTACAGTGGCAACGGCAAGCTGGCGACCTGGGGCTGCATCATCGGCTTCTTGGTGATGATGTGCCTCGACGTGGGCCTTGGGTAAGCCCTCTGACGCAACGACCTTCCACTATGAAACTAGGCGGTGTCTTAATAGAACATTGATGTTGAGAACTCTTTACCAAATATTCGTGGTCGAATATCGGTACTGTGAAAGTGTATTACTTTTGGTTTTAGCAAAATCTTTTTTTTTAATTATGGTCTACGTACTAGTCATGATGCAGCATTTAAAATTTTATTAATTTTCTCTTGGGATAACTTTAAGAAGGCTCCCTGCTTAGGTCGTAGTATTAGTAGGCTTTAACAAAAGTTAGATCACCTGCATTTTATTTGTATTGCTTGTTTACTTAATAATGTAAAATTTACTACCGACTTGTAATGTTTTTACTCGATAAATCAATATTATTCATTTGCGGTTGAACTAGTGTTTAGTTATGGTTGTATATGAACTGGTCAAAATTGCAGTTAGTAAGGAGATCAGCCTAATACTGCATCAATTTTGGGCTCAATGTTGTGTTTTAAAACTACTTGTAACAAATTGTTGTACAAGCTACCAAATGATATAAGTTTACCTGGTGTGCATTAACTTCATCGCCAGGGGTACAAAAAATGTGTGGTCGTCGACGACGACGATCGGAAGTAACCGACTATATTGATATTATATTTAAAATGATAAATTGTGATGAGATAAGTTCATCTGGTGTGCTCTAACCTAATCGCCAGTGATACTAAAATGTATGATTAGCGGTATTCACAGACTACTAGTTAGGGGGCAATAAGGCAATTTTACAGTGGCGATTTATCTGCAGATATTATTTAAATGATAAAATATAGGTTTCGTGTTCTATTAAGACAACGCCGTGACTGTTACCGTTACCGGTATATGACCTTTCGCCAAATAATAACATATTAAGCTATGTGTACATTGTACTGTATATATACCTAGTAATTTTAAGTGTCGCTTGCTCGCTTTGGACATTGTGAAAAATCTCACTAAGCATTTGTAGAAAAAATATCTTCCAAGTTTTTCTCTACGATTTCTAGGTATGTATCTAAGGTGCTAGATAGTTTTTGGTATTTTCTTGACTTTAGAAGTAAAATTGCAATGTTTAAAGCGACTAAGTAGTTATATAGTTGTGAGTACTGTAAGATGGAAAACTGGTGTTTTCAAAAGTTTTTCAAAGATGAATACTGTGTGTAATTGCGTATGCACAAACTTGTAACAGACTAAGGGTTATATTACGGAATTCTGTATTATAGGGTATTGTAAATTGTAAATATTTTCGTATTATTAAATGTGTTTGACCGTTAGTGATTCGACTCTGGAGGTCTCATTAATATAGAAATAGCAAAAAAACATGTCCAACTTGATGGTAAGTGGACATTGCCGCCAACGGAACAACCAAATCCCATATGAGAATAGTTTTATTCTGAGATCAGTTTTGATCTCAACATTATTGGCCCAATCGAATTGAGAATATTCTCCTTTATTGATATCGGTTAAAAAGGCTTAGGTATTCCAGTAAGCTGGCATCAATATGTACTTATTAGTCTTTAATATTTATATAATACATGCATGAAGCATGTGATACATAAATATTACAGACTTTGACATTTTCATTTACTTAAAACATATCACAAAGGTTAATTAGACATATTATTTCAATCAATCAATCGAGTAAGACTCAGTGTATTGGGATTTGCAACATCGTCTCCAGGTTAATTTGCTAGATGTGAGACCTTTGACAGCTACGTTGGGTGACGCAGTATAAGTGCCCAGCGCCACACCTATTGCCTGGTAACGGCACTGTTAATCGCTGTTGTAATCTGGTGTGGTCAAGGAGACATACTTAAGCCAGGCGTTCCATTTTAACCCTCAGGAGTAGTAATGAATCTGTTGTCAACCTCAGGTATTCATTTTATCTGGGGTTAATTTCTGATGTCCATGCGCCGCAGTGGCCACTTACCATTAAGTTCACTGCATGCTCATTTGCTACTTCAATGTTATAAACATATATGTTTGATTGTACTTAATGTTTATTGTATCGGACGCAGTATTGAAAATTGTAAGAACCATTCCACGCAGTATGAATATTTATTGTACATTGTATAGTACTTGTTTATATGTATATTTTTGTAAATTTATTGCACATAATTCCGTAATTAAACTTCATTCATTTGTATATATAACTTTCTAAACGGATCGATGTTCGATTTTTATAAACTTTTTGTATGTTTAGAGGAAGTTACAATATATTAATGAATTTTAAACATAGGTATTGGTAATTATTGTGCATAGACGTCAATTAGTGTTAAATTTAGCGATATTTGAAGTTTATTTGACGAGTTCCAAATAATAATTGTAGGTTTAAGTAGGTATATATAAGACAATACATGGTATTTGTCGTATGTATGTAATTATTTTAAATGTTATAATTTTTAAAATTTTATTTTTAGTAGGACTTAATTTCTTTATTCCAATAAATTTAATATAATTAATTATGTTGAGTATGATATAATGTTATGTGGCAGTTTGTTCAATCAAGGCAACTTTTGTTTAACTTTTAGTTTAAAATTACCATTTTACAAGAATAAATGTTCCTGTGAAATTATTTGATATTATAATAATATTTTGCATTTAATTATATTAGTTTTCAGTTCACTGACAGTAAATATATACGTAGCACAAAATTAAAATAAACGAATTTGTTATTTTATTGTTAAATATGATTAGGTCATATTTTTATATTTAAATATATGAAATTACAGCATTATTACGGAATTTTATTGAAACCTTGCCCCAAATATAATTGAATTGTTATGCTATCCTCATAAAATCGTAGATAAATTGCTTTGAAATTATAGTTTATTTACTTTTAAAAAATATATAAGATAAACAAATTGATAGTACAGATGACGAAGTGTATTTATTTAAAAAATCCAAAAAACTGCAGTGTAATACCAATTAAGTATTAACTCTTAGACATTAAACAGAACAATGAAAGAGCTACTTCAGAACTTTGTACGTCATTTTTCAATGAAAGCTTATTTTGTTACCAAAATATTAGCTATACTATCAACATTAATACTCAACGCGCAAATGGGCAAGTGGCGCCGTAGCGTGAGGGCTGATTGCAGTAGGTGCTCGTAAGTGGAGGGCGCTACGCGGCCAACGACCCCGGGTGCTCCAAAACACCCGAATTCTTGTGCGTACGCAGCTGCGCTCGCGCCGATAAAACCCTCTCGTGGATTCTAAGGAATTCCAACTATGCCATTGCGTCGCTCCCGTACGAGCAATGTGTACCTAAGCAGACATAGGCACGCGTCCACAATTACATTTAGACTAGGCTTGCAAGTGACGTTATTGCGCGCCCGTTTTAACAATTTGTCGTAAAATAATGAGCAAGTGGACGAGTTACGTAGAGGTATTGCTTAGCGAAATTCGTATCCATACGAAATAGAGCGAAAATTAGAAAAACACTCCTTAAATTAAGCAAATTAAAGTTAAAAATAAATGTTTCAATAAGATACAGTGTTTACTTACAGAAGATATTTGAGTTGAATATAATTGTTTAGTCATGATAGCTTTATGGTAAGTCAATGTAGACCTAAAATAATTTCGTAAAACCTAAATTTAAATTGTAGATCTCTTCTAATTTATATATAAAATAACAAACGTACGCGTAAAATAATTGCGAAGATTTTTTTTGCAAAAATTAAATATTTTGCGAGTATATTTACTACTTATCTACGCGAAACATCGACAGATATCGACTGAAGGTAGTTTACTCTACGTATTTTATTGTTTTTTATATTCGCAAAATGAAGATCGAATGTAATATAAAGCCTAAAAACTGTCTTAGAACATTCAAACATATTAATACAGAGAACAATCATTTTAAACAATCGCTTCGTAGGCACCTAGTCTCGCCCTCGCTTTATTACTTCTCATTATGTCCGGAGCGCCTTCCGTGGCCATTTATCAAAATTATCCAATAAACTGATATGACAATGGAGCCATAAAGGGAAATAATTCAGTTAAGCGCAGCATGCGTAATGCGTATTACATAGATCAGATGTAGCCAATTCTTCGTAGTCAATATAATAACCCATTATTGTCCCACTGCTGGGCACGTGTCATATCTCATGGTGCTCTCATGCGTAGGTCGTTGCTCACCTTGTTGTTGTAGGACGTATTGTTAGACTTTACGTAACTTTAACAACATTTTTTGAAGAAAGCTAGCATGTTTCAACAAGGTGCTTATTTGACCGTTGAAGTAAGTGATAATAAACTTGTAACTTAAACTTAGATACACCACTGATGCGAGTTAAGATTCGAACTTGAATCCCCCCATTGGGGACCGAGCTTAAACTTAAGGTTATTGTTGCCTAGCCAACAAATTCTTTGTTTATGACTATAGAATTAATTTATTAAGTGGTAGAGCTCTTCGTGACTGATGAGGAATCGCTAGTAGGTCTCCCTTTATACTACGTGAACACCCTAAGATTTATTAATATAGATGACGTCCTTGGTCTTCGAGAGAAGCAACGTATCTAGAGTCAACAGCAAGACCGGCATCAGGTAGGTTTAATATACTTACCTACCTTTACATGAACAATAAACAAGGAACTAAACTTGACGAGCTATTATGTTTGGTTGGACTATTTAAAAATGTTAAGGTTATTGGGGTAATATTTATGAATTAGATAAAAAAAAACCTGTGAGCGAATGTCAAAAGCCGAGGGGGTACCACCGCCACACCTACATATTTCTAACGTGAAGCAGTTCTTGCCTTTCGATGGAAGGATGTGGTAGCCGGCTAATTTTCATCCGTCACCATCCAGGACCATCTTAGTCCTTGAGAGCAACGCATCTGTAAACGACTTCACATAAAACCCTTGTTCTATATGAATTTGCTTTCAGATTTTCGGTAGAAGAGTGTGTTTGCCGGCTAACTTTCATATGAGGCGACCATCTTAGTCTTGGAGAGCAACGCATCTTTGAACGACTTCAGGTAAAACCCTTGTTCTACATGAAGTTGCTTTAAGATTTCCATGGGCGGCAGTAACCATCTACCATCGGATGGACTGCATGCTCTTTTAATAAGAAATATTAGCATGTTTCGACCAGCTAGTTGCCAAAACGTATATCATAAACAAACATCTGATACTATCGGATATGTTAAACTTTTACTTACGCTTTCTATAAAATTCTGTTCCTATTTACCCATGAATTTCGTACATTTGTAAAGTATTAAGTTCCTAAGAAACGACTGAACCAATTTTTCTTCAAAGGGTAATATTGCAACATACCTCCATTAGCATTTATATAGGTGTATGTATGCACATCAACATTGCTACAGCTAATGGAATTTCTAATTATAAGTGCATCATCAAACACGAGTCGGCTCGGTCTGGTTATTTGATCTTAGTTGATAAAAAGTAACAGTGAATACAGGGTTCGTCAATACGTAAAACTATATTTGGGATATATATTGTACTAGCTGCGCCCGCGGTTTCACCAGCATTTCAAAAATTCAACATGAAATAAATATAATCGAAATTGATATATGCAATCATTTTAACAATATAACACTTATTTAAATACCAGTGGTAAGAATATACCTTAGAACATTCAAAACGAAAATGAATGTACCTAATAATTATGAGAAGGGGGGATTCCCTACCGACGTTTCACAACACTTATGCCGTAATACAAACGTGTGTCTGTACTGTGTCATGAAATGAACAAAATTAAGTATAAAAAAAATCGTAATATTTTTTAAATTAAAGTTCGTTTTCCTAATATGTGGTGTTTTGTTTATTTAGTTATTTTATATAGTTTAAGATTTTGCAAGCTTCCTACAGTATGTAAAAATATTCCAAAGTTTAATGTCCGTTTCATAGCGTATCTCCCCTATGCGACACTACAACAGAAAAGCATCCTAATAATCACTACCAACTTATATTAATATGAAACAATTAGGTAACATCAGTGGTTGCAAGATCACAAATAACTTTTGTATCGAACACAACAAACTATTGAAAACAGTGTTGCAAGTGAACAGTGGAATGCGTTACGATATCAGTGTTGGGACGATGCATTCGATCGATCGGTGGTGTAACTTGTAATGTGAAGCGCCGGCGGCCTCATTTCCATTCATTCGGTGTTTGTTGACAACCTATCGGGCGGTGGCGGTCAGAGGGCGAGGCGCCCCTCGGCTGCAGTCCGCCGCGTGCGCCCGCGCCCCGCGCACGCTGCACCGCGCTGCACGCTGCACGCTCCACGCTGCACGCTGCACGCTGCAACGGTGTATTCTACTTTGATCACGCAGGTGATGAAAGGAGACTCATTGGTGTCCTTTGATGAACTGAGACATGATCGTCTGGGTAATCAGAGGCGACTTCAAGAAAATATATTATTATCATCATTATTCATCATTTTAGGCATCTATTTTACGCATTTTGTATAAGTGATAAAAGGATACTGAAATAATATGTATATTTTCTTGAATTTGCCTATGATCACCCAGGTGATTATGTTTCAGTTGATCAAAGGACACCAAAGTGTGGCCTTTGATCACCTAGGTGATATCACTTGGGTGATCAAAGTGGAATTGACACCGTTGCAACGCACCACGTGCGCGCTCCACCCTCGACCATCCCGCATCGGATCCACGATAAACGACTGTTTACATGCGTCGCCTGCGCACGACCGACGTAAGTTATGCATGTCCTATATGCGTTGCACAACGCCCGATTCGATATGCGACATGTTTGTTTATTTACTTTCTGGCGCTACTCGGCCCCAGTGCCGTCGCTCGCGTTAATTCGTTTCGAGCCCCGGTCGAATTCATTACGAATGTCGACGTCTTTAATAAAGTCGGTTTAATAATGATCGAAGCCATGAATTCGGTTCGACGCAAAATATAGATTCGGGCGAGGAATCGAGCGCGCTGGATCGTTAAATAACTTAACTCGAGTAGTCGGTGATAGAGACAACATGTTGGTGAAGGGATGGGGTCGGTTTGCAATTTGCGGTGGCCAGATGCGGTCGGAAGTGGGAGCGCGGCGGGGCTGCGCCGGCGCACACCTGCCCGTCACGCCGCATTTGCGCCGTCACTCAGTTACTTCATTTATGTTGACTTCAACTTTACAACCCAAATACATCCATTACTGAAGTTAAACTAATATTGTTTTGTTATTTATGTAAAAGTAAAAAAATACTTATATGGTTCTATACTACATTTAATAAATATTTTAAAAAGCAATAAGATAGTAGTTAGGTCTCTAATTTAATGATGTAATCTAATAATCATGTGACACCTAATTCCATAGTTTTTCGTGGATTGATTGAAAATAAGCGATCTTAATTTGCCTTTTTTCTTTTTCTAAAATTCTGACCATGTTGAACATACTAAACATACGTTCCACACGTATGGAATGAATCTTACTACGACATTGATTGGTTTACAAAAATGGCTTTATAAATTCATAAGCTGTAACCCAACGTGCTAGCAGCCCTTCTTGTATTGCAAATGACCAAGCAAGGATGACCACGCACAGAAAGTGCGCGAAATATTATTTACAAAAACATGTTTACGATACCCACAATATCTGTTTTGTTGTTATAACACTGTACTGCACAGGGATGCCTTACCCTCCGGGTCTCATCCGTTGACTATTTAACTAACTAGATGTTACTCGGCTAAGCCAACTTAAGTTTGGTAGGCAAAGATTTTCGGGACTCCAGAGATACCCTCTTTATCCGTATTCTCAACGAATTCGTATACCTTCCGGATCCTTTATAATATTATGTTAATAAATACATTGTATAATATTACATAATGGACATATAAAATATATTAACCGACCATACTGTTTATTGGGTAGTTATTGGTATATAACATATGGTAATTTTTAGTACGTTTTTTTTTTGTGAATAATAAATGTCATTAAACGTAAGATAAGATTAAAATTAAAATAATATAAATTTTAATCTGAACAACATATCTCCGAGGCTACATCTCCTATCCCAGTTGCGCCCCGGACCGAAGTTAAATTTGCCGTCCTGTATAAATAAGTCCACCGAAAACATCTCCCAAAAAGAAAAGACAATAATGGCGAAAAAAGATTCGCTTATTTGTATGTATGTATGTTTTTGCTTATTTTGATGCCCCTAAAAGTCGAAGTTTATAAGTGATTGTTTAGTAAAACACACATTTGTATTTTCTTTTTATTGTATCTCATTTATCATAGCATTATGGAAATACATTAAAAATGTCTTCTAATCAAAAAGTAAATCAATAAAAAAAAACACAATTGGCGCCCCCAAAATATATCACCCGGTTCAAGACGAAGCTTGTGGTAGTATGGAACCAACATGGCGATGTGTTTTGTGACACTATTGCCGTACACAGAACACCGAAGAATACCTGCAATTACTTGACAAACGATTGCAACAATACAGATTTACTATCTGTTAATTAAAGTAGCAAACGAGCATGCTGTCCACGTGACTGTAAGTGGTTACTGCTCTCTGTGGACATCTGTAAGCAACTTCATATAAAACAGAAGTTCTATCTGAAATTGATCACAGATGCATTGCTACTCCCGAGGACTAAAATGGTCGCCTCATATATAAGTGAGCAGGCATACACACCTTTTGATCGAACGCAAAAAGTGCTTCACAGTAGAAATAGGTAGCCCCCCAGTCGAACTACATTGTTTCTACCACATTTGAGGTATCTATATCTGCAAAACCACAAAAAATATATGCCCGATTTTATTTTTCTTTTTCTGAAACAGACGCAATTTTAAATTCAAATACTTGCGAAGGATGTGAAACTTTCAGCGCGAGTATTAAATTATCTCATTAATAATTTTGCAGGTAATAAAATATATTAGAAGAATATTTATATTCAACGCGAATGCTTCGGTTATAAATGTGCAATAATAATTTGCATAAATAATTACAGTATGAATTTAATTACGAACAGTCGCAAGATAATTAGTGAGGTACCTTCGTAAGACGTAATTTGAAAAATTAGCGAACTCAGTAAAAAAGACATCAATGCTTAGCATTAATAGAACCTTCATATATTACACCTTATTTTCGAAACCTTTCTGTTCTATATTTTGCCAAGAAGATATACAAATTGTCGTATTCACTTACATCGCTTTAAAAAATAAAGTGATTTTGGTATATTTTCTACTTTTTACATTGTAAAGTTTTTGTCCCATTTCTTAAGTGATGACATTTAGTAGACACATTCGATTAATTCCACATTATTTTTCTTTCTACGTGAATCCACTTCTTCAAAACTGTAAGTCGTATCGAATATTACTAAACATCAATTCTCAGCATGAATTAAATAACATAACAATGAATGAACAAAATGAAAATGAGATGAATATCATCAAAAAATTGTGACTTGTTTGAGATGTTACGTCTAAATTCGAATGACTGAGCATTGACAGGGGCCTGCGCTGGGTCTCTGCTAAAACCTATCAGATGTGATAATCAAATGCGCTACAATTTTCGTAGGTGTACATTACATTGCATAAAAAGTACTTCCGTCTATTAAAATTCAAGTTTAGAGCAAGCAATGGATGCGGTGCTCGTTTTCTAAAAACGTTACTTATCTACAAGCTTCTGCAGACTCCAATAAGAATATGGTATATTGGTATATCTTTTTACATGATATAATTGTGAATAGCAAATGAGTATGCACTCCGACTCTGCAGACATGTAGTCGTTTGCTACGTAAGGATCTCGGAATATTCCAAAATGTAGACTTTCTAAACAAAGGATCGCTGGAACACCTCTAGGAGTATGCTTCTTGAGTTATTGGTTGCGAATCAATTCCTACAGAAAGGTACAGTCAATATGATTTGACCGGTGAAATACCAACGCCATATCTATTTCTAGTGTAAAGCTGTTTGCTTCTCGGTCGACGGGAGTGGATGCCGACCGAGTTGCATTTAAAGTGATCATCTTAGCCCTCAGGATTAAAAACACATCTATGATCGGCTTCAGGAACCTTGTTTTTATGAGTTATATTATTTTCGTCGGCATCAAGTGGATCTTTCAATCTTTAATATCCATCCAAACTTGACATATATACTTAAACACGACCATCTAAGCTTAAAAATTGTCGCTATCCTGATGTGCAAAAAATAACTGCAAAAATCCACGAACTTAGTACTGCCAGTCCGTTGGATACTCCCGTCCTCTACGGACCAGGGGAGTAGCATACTACATCCACATAAATAGTGACAAAAAATTCCAATGTTGCTCTAAGCTCCACATGCATAACACTTTCTACGTTCTACTGTATGTCTTTTAAAAATGAAAAGGAACATTTATGAACGAAATGATCATGCAAGCTATGTACTTTGTGATCACAGCCGCACATTGATACTCGTCAACAACATAAAGATCAAGTACAGTCAAACCTGGATAAGCGAAAGTTCAAGGGACCACAATCTCACTCTCGCTTTTAGAGGTATCTCACTAACCCGAGTTTCTCGCTAATACAGGTACAAGGGTAGCGTTTCTCTCTTGTAGAGGTACGCAGCAATAACAAGTCACAGCAACAAGTGTCCATTCGATAAGAATGCGATAAAATAACAACGTTATTTAGTTCCACGAAATAGAATAGGTCTTAATGACGAGAAAACAATACAAAACCAATGGTAGGAAGTTCCACAAAAGTTAAAAAAGAGTCATAAAATAGCAGATGTTTAATTTGTAATTTGTTTTCTCATTTTGTTACTGTATTTTGTAACTTTTATGTATGTATTTTTATTGTAGCTATAATTCCTCTAAGTAATATAACTAGTATAAGTAGCAGTCTCACTTATGGAGGTCCATGAGGGAAAAACGACTCTCACTTAAAGAGGTTTCTGTTTCTCGATACTAAAGGAGCTAATAAAGGACCTATTGGGAGCTTAAAATGACGGGTCCTGGCTATTACTCTCACTCATAGAGTTTTCTCACTTATCTAGGTTTGACTGTACATGTAGAATGTGAGTTCTACTCAAAGTCGCCCATAGGTACGTTGCTACCCCTGCATACTGCATGGTTGTTAAAACGTCTCATAGTTGGATCACGAAAGATTCTACCACCTTTAACTCTTATCTACTACGCTACTATAAATCTAAGTACATATTGTTGTTACAACAATGTGGGAGTTGAATGGAATAGTAAAAATATTTAGTAAATAGGTCAAGTACCTATTTACAAAATATTTAAGAGTAGAAATGTTTAAAGGTAGACATCGCTTCGGTTCCATACTTATACTTTCGATTTTTTGCGTAGCTTTTATTTTTATACTAAAAAGATAACATATTTCGTAGTTTTGGCGTATTTTCGATATTCTAGCAGCAGCTCTGTAATAGAATTACTTTCAACGCCATCTAGTGCATATTTTTTGTGGCGTTTTGCATGAAAAAATGTCAACTAAATGAACAATAAGTATTTAGGGGCTACTTTATAATAAAAAATCAGACATTATAAAAAATCGTTTTTTTTCATTAAAGTGTAAAATCGATTAATTAAAAATCGTTTTTGTCCAGCGAAGTCACATCCCTATTCCATACTCTTACAATAAGAGACTCGCAATCATTGATTCTAAGATTGAAGTAATAAACGAGCATGCAGTCGACCTGATGGTAAGTGGTCACTGCAATCCATGGACATCGGTAAGCAGTTTCGTATAGAACAGGGGTTCTTTTTAAGTCAATCACAGATGTGGTTCTACTGAGAACAAAGATTGTCGCTTCACTTATGAATGTGAGCAGACAACTAAATAAACTTCTAACTTAATTTCGTGTAAATATTGATTGAGTGTATATAAAAACTGTCTGCAAATACCGTTTCAGCTATGTTGGGTTCTTTTTAATGGCCTTTCGACCTTTTTTTTAATCTATGATTTAAGAACTACAGAGACTAATAAAAATTACACAGAATATATTTTTCTGCTTCGTTTTTTTTAAACCGTTAATGAAAACGTGGATGAATATGCAGGCGGCGTTGCACGTGGAACTTAATATTATTGTACTTTACCATGAAATCCAACATTTACATTACTAATTTTAATTCAATTACGCAAAACAGCCGTATATTATATCAGATTTACAAATTTGCCAAAAAATTATAAGCGCCGAAATCTAATGGTTTCTGTATTTAATAAAAAAATTGAACCTAAATTGTTTAATCGGCTTGTGTCAGTAGTATGATTGAAATCGTCACGTAAGCAAAAGCGATATTTTATTACATATGAATGAGTGCGTGAGGCTGTGCGTGTGTGTAACTGTGTATCGAGATTCGAGAAGACTAACATCTCGCGACCGATTGTACATTCATATTTATATGTTTTATATAATTGGTAAGAACTCATTATTACAATTTTTATAATGAAGATCTTAATCTTCATTATAAAAATTGTAATAATGAGTTCTTACCTCAGTTCTACCTATATGTGTAATCAAAAATACGCTTCTTAAAGCGTATTTTTGATTACACATATCACTAATATCATAAAGGCGAAAGTTTCTGAGGATTTATGTGTTTGTAGTTCTTTCACATAAAAATTACTAGTCAGATTTTACTGAAATTAGGCATACAGATAATTTAATACCTGGATTAACACAGGAATCATTATCGTGGTAAAGCCACCGAAGGCGAAGCCACCATCTAGTTTGTTTTTGTTTTTATCATTACCAGCGAAATAAAAATGAGTTTAAAATGAGTTACATCGAATTGTTTTTTTTTTCCTTTATTAACTATATTAATAAAACCTACATTCTTTATTTGAATGTAGGTTTTATTTCCATTGTATAATAATCTCATTGGCTCTGAGCTTGTGTACAAGTAAATATGTTAAGTTCAATTTTTAGGAGAAAATAGCACAATAAATACCATTGTCCAATTTTACAGGAACAACACAACTGAATCTGGTAATGTTAGCTTGCACCACATAAACATTCAACGTGTTTATGTAGCGCAACTAGAAATATCTTTTTCTCGTAATCGTCTAATTCAGGATTGTCGTAAATATAACACAAATCCACGTGATTATGACATTGTGCCTAATTAGAGCGATTGCGAAATACGAAGCCGATGACGTCGGGCGGGAGAGCTTCGAACTCGCTTGTTAATGATCACCCAGGTGGTCACGGGTGACGCATTCGTACACGTCACCGTGTTATTGGAGCCCTTCTCTGATCGATCACTTCTCGTCGAGTGCACAGCGCATAATCTTAACACCGTTCGACAATGCGATAACAATCCTTTAGGGAACTTTATATACAGAAAAACTTTATATTAAGACCGGGAGTAATCACTGTTTTGATCTTGCGTAACAATATCAGCAGGGAATAGTTAGCGCCAAACAAACCTTCTATTATATATTCAAATATTTACTCTATAAAGTAGATCTTGCTATAGAATAGAGATTCAATTAATTAATTAATAAAACAGGACAAAAATGTGAAAACATTGATACGAAATGAATTGGATGATCTAAGCAGGTACTGAAGTTTTCAACTGACTGCAAAATGTTCGCTATAGTATATTAGTTTTCACGATGATTAGCCAACCAGTCTGCCGCTTAGACAAATTGTCAAAAATATATTCGCATTGAGCGCTCAGAGACATTCGGCTAATCGTTGCATATGCTCGAGTCCAGCGAGCACCGTGTTCCGTCTGGCACTGACGTCGCCGGCCACCGGAGGACCATTACGCGTCGTGGACCGGCGCGAGCGTTATAATCTGCGTCGCGACGCACGGTGTACGGCGTACAAGTCGAGTAAGTAAAGCACATGTCTCATAATTGTAGCGCAGTGTGAGGTGGCTGTAGCGTGTAGCTGAGAGGCGATAATGAGGAGTGCAATGGTGACGTCAGGAGGCGCGCGGGCGGCGAGGCGGCGGGGCGCGGGGCGGGCGCGGGACACCGAGGACGCGGAGCCGCGCGCCCGTTCATTGTAGTTTTTCGATTATTGTTTAATTAGGGCGAAGCGGCGGCGGAGCGGCGGCCAGGGAACGCCAACGCGCGGCCCGCACACTCACTCTACTGACATGCTCTATACTATTTATTTTAATTGCCCGGCTCTATTATTATATAGCTCTATAGTTGTTTTATTTTTAATATTTGCAATTTAATGAATGCAGATTACCTACCTACATGTTACTTGCAATTGAATTACGTTTATTTCATTAATTTATTATTATTAATTTATCAACTAAAACCTTTTTTAATTGAGAGCTTATGCTCGTATGGAATTATATTACGAGCCCTACTGAAATCACATTCAGCGGCGTTAAATTACGGTGCATTTAGACAATTTCTAACAGTCATCAGTTATATCATTATTAATGTCGAAATCGTATTGTTATACAAAGTATAAGTATTTGTTTTACGCATTAACGACCTAATCAGTCTGTACTTAATACACACTATGTTTCGTACCTTGGGTATTCATTGGATAAATCACGAACGCAAACCTTCTCATATTTTCCATAATTAATTGTCCATTTTAATCCCTGTACAAGAAACGTACATTTAACATAAGCATTAAATCGAGCAAAAACGAGTACCGGGTAGTGATTTGGCAACGTGATAATTAAAAGCGGTGCAGACGTCGCGGAGGTTGGTGGCGGCTGGCGCGCTATCTGCGGGCGGCGACCGCCGGGGGCCCGCGGGGTTGGCGGCGCGGCGCGGGAAAGAGCGCGTAAAAAGGCGAGCGGCCGGCGCGCGCGGATCCGCCGCGCGCCTTTCACGAGGTCGACGCCCGCCGGGGCCCCGCCGAAACCGCCGGCCCCCGCCGACCCTCCATACCCCTGACCCTCTAGAAATTTTCCCAATTTTACCGACGCGAGAAAATCGCCGGCTCGCAACGCATTGTCGCCTCGAGGACCTACGTAATCCGTTGTCTATATTTAGGATGCGCCGGCCGTGTCTCAAGGTGATCGCGAGTGCAGCGGTCCGGCCGCCGGCTGCTTCCGTGGCCATTGCCACTGCGCCGGCTAGCTGGACCGCAGCCGTTCGGATCCCAAAGAAAATGTATAACGACATGCTGACAATGATCCCGTGCTAACTCCTCTTGGACAATCAGGGGCGTTAACACTGAATTAGTTTTGGACGGTCAATTTATCTACCTAGTCGCCGATCGTTCAACCGCACCATTTGTGGTAGATCAGGCATCTGATTACTTGAACGGTGTTTGGCCGCTTACTCTGTAAGATAAAGTAATGGACCGATGACATCGTACTTATCGATCGCTTCTAACTGAAAGGCTGGAAAAAAGTACGGAAGAACATTGCAGTTGTGCGCGATAAGGATCGGTTGGAAATATTCCAGTGCACAAACATGGCACGGTTATGAGTAGGAGCATGTAACGAATAGACGTGCGCGCTCATCGATAGTATCCGGGCCAATGCCAGCCGTACCTAAACTAGAAAAGTATTGTCCTCGAATGTTCTGAGCGATAACCGCAACGCGAGCGGAATCTAATCGCAGTTCTACAGCGCGCAGTTAGAGTCGGTTTTGGTTCGGTGAGGGTGGTAGAGGTTGCGCGTGAGATATGTGAAGTTACGGCATGCGGGTCGCGCAGCGTTCTCACGCTTTGAATATTCCTGCTCCCGGCTGCCCCCCGCGCGCCCCGCGCCCCACCCGCCCCGCGCCCCTCGCAGCGCACTGGCCCTTCAATGACGTCCCCTACTCCCACTCTGAGTATCCCGACTCTAATTGAATGAACTTCACTAAGAATGTTTACATCCGCGCCGACCTCCTCGGCTACCCTCATGTTCCTCGTCCCGGCGGTACCTTACATATTATCTCCGAACAACTCTCATACTCTTCATTGATTAATATTTTTACCTTAAATCGTTTCTACTTTAAATTAATAGCGACGAATTCGTGAAGCGAAATTGATGGACGAATGCCAGCATGGTTTAAACATGTCATTAATTGTTCGATTAGGTAAATTTAAAATAATGCGAGACGTGTTAAATATGTACTCTTATCTACTAATGTTATTAAGATGTTACAGCTATAGCTTATTTCTTTACATTTGTAGCTCGTTTGACTTTATTTAAAACCTGATCGGTTAATTTAGGTATCTATCTAATAAGTTTATACAAAAGAAATTCATTAGAATACTCGTATGGCGCATAAATAAAGACAAATTAAATGTTGCTCTCATGGAAAACAGATGAATGAAAATGAATTATTTAGGTACCTACACTAGCTACCTATATCGCAAAAATGGAGCGCGACTAAACTTAGGTAATAGCAAGGCGAATCTGCCTTTTCTTATGTATATGACTGCCTGATAATTATGAATTTTCTCCAAATCAATCTTTGCAAGGAAGTAGCGAAGTCATTTTTCTATTTTCAAACAGTCATACGCGTGACGCGCGGCGCTTAGAAGGAACTCTCCCACGGTTTTTAGTCATCAACATCAACACTACTCATCCTTGACTTACATTTTCGATATCGTACCTTTTGTGCGGGACTCGGTTTCCGTGAGAACTGAATACTTCAAACTTCATGCGGCACACGGAATAGTAATATTGTGAGTCGAACAAAAGGTAACGATTTTGCCAAAATGAGAAATGTTCCGAATAAGACTACAAAACTTTACGATTATTGTTTTTAATTAAAACAAACAATTTAAATTGTTTACGTAGACATAAAAGTAAAGAACTCTTGAAAACTCGAGTATCCTTAATTATTGATTTTTAATTGTAAATTAATTCTAAAATGCTATGTTTGTCTATATTGCAGTCATCATTTTATGTAACAACCTAGCCAATCCATTTATAAAATCTATTTACATTTTTTCAAAATGTAGGTAAGTACTTGTATAAAATATGTGTAAATTGCAATTTATATAAAACGTGCAACTCTACCTTATATTGCTGATCAATATGAAAAATAGACAAAATGAAGCCTAATACATTTTCTCTTTTGTTTGTTAACCGATTTTTTCTAAGGGTTGTGATATCAATAAACCGAATTGATAAATCTATGACTACGTATGGTCGAATATCGATCACTGAGCGAATTCTCGTACTATTAACACGTTCAGCTTTAGCAGTTTGTTAGCTTGCATCGAAGCTAAGCCCCATTCGAGTTTCAAACTAACAGTGCATTCCACTCAATACTGTTGTATCTTTAGTATGAGAATAGTGGATATAGTGGCAGTAAGTATCATAAAAGTAACATGACTTAACTGTGTTTCGGCATCAGCGTTAAAGTGAATTCTTACTAATAAAATTTTGATTAATTCATCTTCAGATTTCATTGTAATAGCGACAGGATATACTTTTGAAATGAAACTTCTTTAGAATAATTGTGATTCTAAACTCGATAAAACGAAAACATTTTTGGAATTCAGTTGTCGGCGCTATCACAAGATAGCGCTGTCCTCATTCCTGAATCGCGCTAACGATTTTACTTCGTGGCTTGAATGAGGGCTCAAGTTTGGTATGTACAGTGTTTACTTAATCAATTTGAAAGTTTCATTTCTACCGCGTGTGAATCGCACACGCACATTTTTTTATTTATTTTGCATTAAACAGTAAAATGATACACAATTCTTGCATCAAAAACGGCATGATACTAAAAATATTTTTTTAGTTATATAGAAAAAACGGTAGAGTTCAAAAAACGAAATTTAGTTGCTAGCTAGTAACAACAATGATAATATGAGAAAAATATCAGTGTATCAAAAGGAATAAAGAAAAACGTGTATTCGTTAAAATTTATATAACTATAGAGGATTGGTAACCTAGCCGGGTATCGCAAAGGGCGCCCGCTTGCTAGGAAGCCGACACCTCACTTTCCACGAAATGACGTAAGCTTCTTCTGCCGAGACATGTGACACTCCGTTAGGGGCCCCGCTGCATTCACCATACATAACGTTGACGGGTGTGTATACCAATCGATATACAGTAGAACCTCGATAAGCTAAAGTCCAAGGGAAACACAAAATATTTTAAGTTATAGAGGTTTTAAGTTATCAAGGGTCTATGTTAAGGTTGGGTTAATGTAGAGGTAGGTATGTACCTAGTTCCTATTTTACTCGAATGCGTAGGAAGGAATGGTTTAATAAAATACAGACATTTACTTATATAAACCTACCTATTTATTTATTTTTTTTTTACATTGAACACTTTTTCCTGATTCTTGTTATTTAAGACTTGAGCTTATTTTTTAATGATGATTGATAATTCACTGTCGTCTATTCCAAACCTAGT
>DWNE01000999.1:0-24117 GCA_018249875.1 Cecropterus toxeus | reverse complement strand
AACGTGGGACCCACGCCCCACAGGCGGACAATTTGATAGTTAAGGGGGGGGGGGGGGGGGGCAATTTAGAATGGACTCGACACGATTTTAACACTTTCGTTTTGGGTTGTAATGTAAAAGCTAATATTTTTTGAGCATGATCCTCCTGACGCAGTCGGGTATAGTCTGACACAGTCAAAAATTATGTATGGGGCACGGCCGAAAAAAGGTTAGGAAACACTGCTCTATAGGAATACGAATATTTCGATGGTGTAATCAATTCGGGAATGATGTAATAAAATCTTTGGTTGTGTACGTACGTTGTTTTTATTGGAGTGTTTGTGTTTCAAATTAGGTTATGAAAATTTGTTTGACGTCCGCGTGGCAATGCGCACAAAAACATAGGTTTTATTTCTAGCCTAATTTACATTCCTTTGTGTTTCATGACGTTCACGGTAGTGATGTAACTTAGGTATGTTTAATTTTTATATTCGCGAACGTATAACTATGCGAATATTTTCTCTCAAAAGAATGTTTATATTTTTATTTTGAATAACGTTTTTAGCCACTGTGTCCATGTTTATTATTATTATTATGAAGTAGCAAACGAGCAAGCAGCCTACCTGTTGGTAAATGTTAAAATTGGGAAATATTAGTGCAAACGATGTGGCTAACAGGGATTAATAGTCATGGCGATGGTGCATCAATACTTAGTTTTTCCGATAAGGTATTAAAAAGAGTATACGATACCCCAAAAACAATCGAGATTTCAAAAGTAAAAATGTGGTAATAGGCTTTATCAATACGTCGGCAAACGAGGGGCTGGCGCTTATCTCGGGTGGAAAATTAGCATAGCCATTGAACTAAGTGTTTTCGCCAGCATTTTGCGAACTCATTCCAAAGTTATCAATTTGAAAATAATTTATATTCAATGTTTGATATTACCTGAGATAGTATCATATAATGTTTAGATAATTTGTTCATATATTTCAGTTTAGGTTATTAATTATTATATTTTAGAAAACAAACGATATCGCTTGGGTGGTTATATAAAGAATTGTAATTATTTCGAATAATTTTACTGTACACTTTATGAAGGAAAAAAAGAACGCTAAAATAGTTTGATTTTACATGATCTGGAATTAGTGTTAGCATTTTAACATGAAATAATTACACGTTTTCTAAAGCCACCATAAATTCACATAGGTAATAGAATAATTGATACAACATAATTGTATGGGTTGCCGTGTATTACACCCCGCCTTCTTCGTTGAAATAGGTAGTACCTAACTAGATACCTGCCTACAGTTTTTAGTCTGCGGATTATGTGTAATGTGTTAATTACTTGTGATGAGGAAAGCCATAAGGAAATGCACTAACGCACGACATCATACTATAATATTTTATAGCTTTTCGAATATTGTTTCCTCCTTGTGATCAATTTATAGTAAACGGTTCTTTTATATCTGGTTTGTTTATCTGTTCACGACTGTTTATGGTAGGTACTTTAACGATGTATACGGATTATATGCCTAAAATCACCTTCATACTCTACTTGTCTGTCCAAGTGTAGCGATTTTATGTAAAAATTAAAAGTATTACCTACTTTTTCTTTTACTTTTAACTACAGGCCTATAGCAATAACCTCCTTGCTCTCAAAAGTAATGAAGTGCGTTATCAACACTCAGCTCCTGAGGTACCTCCAGGACCACCAGCTGATCAGCGACCACCAGTATGGTTTCCGCAAGGACCGTTTAGCTAGTGATCTTCTAGTGTATCTCACACACCGATGGGCTCAAGCCATTGAGAGCAACGGGGAGGCGTCGGCAGTAAGCTTGGATATCGCAAAGGCCTTTGACTGGGTCTGGCACAGGGCCCTTCTCGCGAAGCTACCATCTTACGGTCTACCCGAGAGGTTATGTACCTGGACAGGCAGCTGTCTGAGCGGCACATCAAGGTCGTAGTTGACGGGTGCTGCTCGGACACGAGGTCAATTAACACTGGTGTACCTCAAGGCTCTGTTCTCTCACCCACACTGTTCATTCTGCATATCAATGACATGCTGCAACATATTGACGGCATACATTGCTATGCAGATGCCAGCACGGGAGATGCCTGCCGTGCAACCACCTCTCGGTCACTCGTGGAAGAAAACAGAGTCCGACTTGTGTCTGAAATCGAGAACTCTCTGGAGCGGGTCTCAACATCGGGTTGACAAAACCTTGCTGAGTTCAACCCCACGAAGACACAAGTCTGCGCGTTTACCGCTAAAAAAAACCATCTGTCATTGAGGTATTCTCGGAACGCTACAACATGGGATTCTTGAAAAAAAGTTTAAAAAGAGCTCTCCTTCAACTCCTATGGTGTTGCAAATGTCCATACCTATAGGCGACGATTACTACTTTCCATCAGGTAGCCCGTATGCCCTATCATTAGGTTAAGTATAAAAAAAAATGATGAGCAGAAAAATGCCGATAAATATATGTTTCTTGTATGGGGATCACGTTTAAGGATTTTTGTTGTTATAGCGCTCAAAGTAAAGTCAATATGTTGGTTCAAGACATACAGTCCTGTCTCACACGGACAGACAGCAAAGGATTATTAATAAAGTTTTATTTTGTCCTTTGGGTTCGGAATAGTAAAAAGCAATTTCTGTACGCTAGAAACGGAATTGTACACTAAGTAGTATAGGAAAAGTTGAAATTATAAATGCTCGAAACAGTCAAAAATGCCTTCCAAATTTCATATATTTGCAGTTTCCAAGAAACCACGAATTAAATGTTATTAGATACTTAATTTGTCTCTTACTTTTATGTTTCGTAATTTTATTCTTAAAGAATTTAGCTGTAATCTCTTTAAGCTAGTCATGGCCCTTAATTATGATAATGATCACCACGACTTACAGAGATAGAGGCTATAATTAGCGCCATAAGTCTAGGTCTAGCAGCTAGAACATTACTCCCCACGCATGTCTATAAATAGCAGTTTCGCTGTAGGCGAGGGCACATACATATACGTATCAACTTGTAAGAAAGCAACACTATTTGTTGGCAGCAACTACTTATTTAATTGTGGATGTGATTATGCAACTTGTTACAGGTGTTACGAATGGCCGTTGAACTATATCGTCACCCACAAGGTGAATATAACAATAAATTACTCAATTCTAATTCCACGAGTACGTTAGGTATAGCCTCAGATATGTACACCTCTATCTCTCATATATGACGTCTTTACACTTAAACTGACGTGCGTATATTCTAATACAATTATATAACGGATACTCATAATATGCGGTTTTGGAATTCCTTTATCTATTCTGCGATAATATGCTGAAATCATATAATGCGTACTAGCTGTGCCCCGCGGTTTCACCCACATAAGGAAAAAACACTGCTACTACATAAGGAAAAAACAAACAAACATACATAGCGTGATGTTATATAGCCTATATATAGCCTTCTCAATATATGGACGATTCAACAAAAACTTTTTTTTTTTCAATTCGAACCAGTAGTTCTTGAGATTAGCGCGTTTAACCAAACAAACTGTTCAGCTTTATAATATTATAGGATAGATTGCACATAAAACTATGAATTTATTATTATCTACATATAGTTTTTTTTGTCCGTGCATTGAGGTGCCGACGGCCTTAGCATTACCGTTATATTAATCAGGTTGACCTCTAAGATATAATAACGTATATAATTCATACAAGCCTAACATATCTACACTACATAGTACTACTAAATTCTAAGAAATGCATACACTACATATATATACAGTAACAATGTTCCTAACGACAAAGACGAAGGTTTTCTATGACAGACAGGTGCTTATGTAGAGTCCAATTTGCGTCAAATAATCTAATTGGATCGCTAATTAATTATGTGTTAAATATTTCATATAATGTATCTTTCGTTAGAATTTTTTAGTAGCATGATTTTTTTATTTAAAAATATTAAAATCAACTTGTTAATCTTACAATAATATGACTGTAAGATTAACAAGTTCGTTATTATATTAATGTTTATATAATAACGAAGAAGGTAAATTAATTTGTAGAGAGTAACAATTTGTAAAATTAAATAGAAAATTAGATGTAAAATACTGTTCCTAGAATTCTTTTCTAGCTAATTCCGTGCTAGCAACATTACGTGAAAAACTAAGCAAATTGGCCGAGGTATGTGCCAGCTGCTTTCTGGTCGATTCTTAACTCTTTCAAACTCTTTTCACAAACTGTTTCTTTAACGGTTCATCTTAATATATTATTGAGGAAACCGTGTAACAATATACAGAAACAAACAAAGCATACTAAAGTTACATAACGATGTGATAGGGTAATAAATAATATTAATATATAAAACTGACACTAATTATTGAAAATAATACCTATTTATTGTTATAGCGGGAGGTTGCCGCTGGCCTCACTGTAGTCATAAGAATAATGTACTGAAAACTAATTACGGCAATTAATCACCAGTTCAAATAGTCATTCATCATGATTAGTGTGAAATGTATTCCGCATTTAGTCACAAACTGTTTGTATTTACGTAATTAAACGACAACCACTATCATAACCAAACAAAGTTAATTAAAGTGTATCGTAAACAATTCCCTTGTCTGAAAATTTATCAGTACCTATTACGGCAATGAAATAGAGATAGGTTTTAACGCTTTCTAAACTCATAGCCCCACACTAGGATTTTCTCCTGTGTCGTGAGTACCATAGACACTCAGGTGAATGCACTCAGACCCAGAACATAATCTATATTCATCATTCAGATGTCTGTCTGGCCGGAGATTGAACCCAGAGCTCCCTGCTTGTCAGACCGGTACGGAGACAGCTCCGCCACGTGGGTCGTCAAAGACAAATTGTATATTGATAGGATTCAAACTAAATAGTTAAATTGAAAGCGTTGTTCTACTAAGATATAAAATAATTAATACTGAATATTAAGTTGAGTAGGTACATACAACCATACAAGTTAACATAACGTGTCTAATTCATAGATTTTAAGTTACCTTAATACATAATATTAAAAAGACAAACGGACCAAAGTAAGAATGTAGTTCACGTTTTTAGAACCGGATTTGCTAATAATAGCTAATACTTTAAGAAAATTAAGACCGAAATGTTTGATAAATTAGATCCAATAAGATAAACATTCGCATAGCTTAAATCTAGTATGTTAAATACAAACAACGCGACCTACATATATACACCTACTATCCTACTAAGTAGGTACAGAAATTACATTACATTGAATGTTTCAAGTTGATATTTATTATAATAGGGATAATGAATCAGTGACAGGTGGTGCATGTTTAGCAGTCGTCGGCGTATATAAAAGTGCGAACAGAAGGAGGAGTCCTCCCCCTCTTCCTAAATTTGAGGAGAGAACAAACTTTCTTCAAATAGGAGAACCTTTTTCGTTTTGCGTCGACGAATTTCAGTCCTATTTCATGCCCAATTCTTTTTAATCGATACTACAGAGAGCGTCGATTAAATAAAATTCAAAGACTAGCTGAAAATTTTGTTAAATGTACTCCTTCCCATAACATATTTAAGCCGATGCTAGTAGATAGTTATCTCTATTATATGACCTAATTTAGATATCTAAGCTAGCTTCAATGGAATAAAATTCTTTCAAGGTTTTTCGCACTGTCTTTAAGAAGGCTGCTGAATTTTAATCTACAGACAACCGCGACCACTTCAGAGGATAATAAATCATTAGCTCATCATCTGCGTCACACCTGGACAAGGCCTTTCAGAATAAGAAGCTTTTATTGATCCATCAAGTATAAGTATACCTAGTCCTTACACGTCGTCGGTATAGAAATTACAAGGATATTTTTGTAATATTTATTAGTCCGCCCCTTGGACATCTATAATAAACCCCGGATAACATCAGTCTTACTTGAGGTTGGTCACATATGAATTGCTACTCCTGAGGACTAAATTGGAATGACTCGGATAAGTGTGTCTCCCTTACCACTCCCTTCAGACTAGAACACAGGCAGAAATAACAATTATGTATTATTAACATTTAGGTATATAGTTCATGGATGCACTGTGGTTCCGGAACCAGAATAGGGCTACAGTATCCGTGCCTGTCGTAAATGGCGACTAAAAGAAGGCTTCCGGGGTTGCGGGGGACAAAAGGGCTCGAACCGTCCAGCCCAGCGACCCCGGGAAGGAAGGCGGCGGCGGATATGTGGTCGCATGCCGTCGTAAGCACCAAAACGCACGGTCAAGGTAAATGGTCACCGAAAGGGGAATTGCACTCCAAAGGCTCCGGTTGTGTTCCCTTGGAAATATTAAAGCCCTCCACGCAATGCTGAGGACGGCCCCCGAGGGGGTTCTAATATGCTAAAAATGCCACATTACCGGACGTTGTTCCCACAGCGTCGGATACCTTTCGAAGATTTCCCCCTCGATTTTTGATACACAACAGGAATAAATGGTGTTGTCATAAAACGATTCCGAAACGAAACTAAAACATGTTTTTAAAACTGTTATAAAACTTGAATACATCTGAACTTTATTTCACGTATGCATCTTCGACTAATATAACTTGAAAAACAGGAATAAAGCGACCTCTTAAAAACCTTGAGGACAGGTTGTATTGGAAACAACAATAAGTTCGAAATAATATTATGACTATGTATTCACTTTCCGCATAGCAACCCCTGAACTATGTGCTATCTATAATATATGTCTTTTGTCACGAGAGGGTTGTATCAGTAACACGGCAAAGTATCTAGTTCACTTAGAATTTCAATACCTATGTATATAGCACTTAAGGGGTTATTTTTTTTCATTATGATGAACTTTATTTTCTTTATATTGTGTGCCGTTATAATGTACCACTACAACACTTATTTCTATCGTGAAGTAGTTTTCACGTTCAGTTGCAGTTCGGTAGAAGGATGGTGATTCCGGCAGGATTAATATATGGTGACCATCTTAGTACTTAGAAGTGCTATGGCATCTCTAAACGACTAAAGATGAAATGGACGGCAATTGCCACTTATTTTCAATAAATATGTAAGTATTATTAATTTATTTCTAAAAGCATATTCGAAACACAGCTTACAAGAGTAACTAGTTACCGATGCCGATGACTTCAGGTTGACCGAGTTGAAGAAATCTTATCGCTCATGCTAATTTGCTATTGACAGGTACTTAGGACGATGTAATTGATTACTTGATATGAAAATACAGTGCACTCTTGTCCTTTTGATGATCGAAGGTACTGGATGTCGACAACATCATTATATTTACCGCAGTGAACGCTACGAGAATGTACGATGATAATATTTAGAATACGTAGAATATAAATCTGTATTTACTGATATAATAAAGCTGGAGAGTTGAACGCGCTAATTTCAGTAACTACTGGATCGAATTGAAAGCATATATTTGTGTTCAATAGTCTATTTATTGAGATATATAATTATAGGCTCGTCACGCTATGCTTGTTTCTGTGTCTTTCTTGTATAGTACCGGATGAAACCGCGAAGCACAGCTAGTATTTAATAATTTCCAGTCTCAAATGTCTGGAATTATTTGGGCTGGTGTATTTACTGTTGTGCAAAATAATATTGAATTCGAACAAATTTAAAATCGGGACTCAATTCTTCAAGTATTTTTTTTTAATATTATATACAGTCAAATACAGTCCTCCAGATGGTGAGTGGCAACTACTGCCTATGGACATGTTCAGAAGACCAGAATTCGAATACAGGTCGGCCACATGCACCTTGCTACTCCTGAGATGTTAGAGGAGAAGAGTTCTAAAAGAAAAACACCTGAAAATTGTGAGTATTTCACAGTATAGGTACCAATGTTAGTATTGTATTGTTACTTTCAAAAATTACTGCGTTGTTTTTGCAGACGTATAATTAAAGCGCATTAACTCTGAGAACTAAAAAAGCAAAATTGTTACTTAAGTCGACCTTGATGTATACTGCATGTATGATTGTATAATAAATATTCGCCAACTAACACTTACTTCATAAAAAACAGCTCGATATCATTATGGTCATTACAAACATGATGTTATCATGCCAGAAATACCTACATACAAACTTGGATTAAGATAAGCTTAGAAGTCATTTAGCAAATAAACGACAGTTGCTTAAATATAATGTTAAAAAATCCAAATTAATAGGGTTCAAGCAATAGATAATCAATCTGGCCAAGTAGAGATTCAGATTAAAAATTTAATGGAGAAGTCTTAGGATCCTCCTGCTCCGTTAGATCAGAACGAAAAGTATTTTATTTCTAATACATATTATCATATGGCCAAGGTTGAAGTGTCTGGTTCATATTTGAGCGGTGTACCACCAAAATGACACCGGAATAGATACCATTAAGCTGTCACTTTTCATGTAAATGCGGTAAAAATATAGATTATTAAATTATATCTTTACAAACATATCTTATCTACCGTATCTATTTTAAGCAACAACAACAATTGCATTGCAAAATACAATTCGTTGATTATATCAATGATAAGACATTTTATTTAATATTTTGTCCATAAATATACCTATATACTTATTGATTTTGCCGCTGTAAGGTATAGATCAGATAGAATCGACATGAGGCGGACAGGGTAAGGATACCGTCTCTATTCTTCTTAAAAATAACAAATTTTTAGCAACTTAATGTCAGCTTTTTATATGAAATGTATTTTTCAAGATCAATTTGCACATTTGTCATAAACACCTTCACACCTGTATAACGCTTAAACAATTGTGACCTTGTTTAATGATAAAGTTACCAACTGCAACATTTCTTATCGATTCTAAATCCATCTATCAGACGCTTGTAATCCAGTGCCGAAGTCCAAAATCAACACTTACACAACGATTTCCAGACTTATGAAAATGAAAAAATATATCTATGTATATGTATGAGATAAAAGTTTAAATCGATACGCTAAGCTTGGCCACCAAAATGGCTCAAGTATTGAATGCTCCCTAAGTTATTTTGCCTGTTAGGTATTACGTATATCTGTGCTATCCTTTGTGTAAATAATTGAAATACAAAGTCTAAATATAGATAACATGGTGAGATAGATACACAAGACATTTTGAAGCCTTCGTATAAATCAAATATCGTCCGGTTGTAAATAATAGCGGACTGGTAATTTTAGAACGAATATACAATTGTACGTACACATTTTAATACTGGATTAAATTAAACTGCTTAATGAAAATAACAATGTTGAAAAATAATGGGCTAATAAAAATAAGCATTTATATATATATCACGTAAAAGTACCTACTTTATCTACATATTATTATAATAAAATCCATTATAATATAGTAACCGGAACTGACAAATGTTAAAAATACTGCGAATTTGTGGTTGATTACATAAATACTCTGCTTTAAATAGAAATAGACGGGTACAAGCAACAGTCGTTTATTGTATATGCACTAGCAGCTTCACAGCCTTGAAGATAAGAACTGCTAATTAACAGTTACGAGAAAAAAATACATTTCCTATATTTTTATTTAATGTAGAACTATTCAGTAACAATAATATATAATCGTTACTTCCAATACGTATAAATAAATTATAATTGAAATCTAAATAAAACGATGAGCATCTTGTCTGTATACAAATGCCGTGTAGCATTAGCCAAAAAGTATGTACGTTCTCTATCAAATCCACACCTGTCTAGTATTAAAATATTACAAAAAATATCTTGTTTACAGCATACAAAAATAACAATTCAATTTGTCATTGAACCGAAAATTGATTGCATGTAATGTGAGATATGTCCTAGATCTAGATAGATGGTTGTAGTTTAAACAAAAACTAGGTCTGTTGTAATAAACAATGATTGCTAAGTTCTAGACAATCTAGGGCACAACTGACGGTGGTCATGGGGCGCCAGTCTAATAGTCTCAATCAGGGATGTTATGCTTATGAAATTACGGATCTAAATACTTTTATAGGAATAATTTTATATCGGTTTCGGATACGATTACAGGTATGTAATTATTTCGGATTATCCGTTAGTTTAGGTTATTTTTATGGAATTTCATACGTAAAATACAAATAGGTAATCATTTGGTTATATTTATATATTTCTTGTGCTATTACAATCAGTCACATCAGTTATCATTATAGCTATATATATAGATTTTAAGAACTAAAACTTAAAAAAATGGCTCGAAACATTTTCGAAATACTTAAACCAAAACTTTTATATCGGATACGGTTACGGATATTTTTTTTATTCGGATATCGCAATCAATGGTAGTTTGTTGACTTAGTGTATTCAAATTCTTTAACGATGAACGAAAACATCCATTGCGTTTTTCATTATATTCTCAATTGTCTCTACCAAACCGTACTTGAACAATGAGGTCCTCTATCTCAAGAATCATTCATGTTCGGACTATGCTTGAAGTGCCAATTGATCAACATTCAAGTAAATATAACTTATGTAATTATTATATACTTGTCACTTCACAGAGACATTCATTAGAAAATCATATTTTTTAAATTCTTCATTCCAATTTGTTTTTCCTATCTACTTTAAAGTAAAGAACCGGCCCCGCTATAAGACCGCACAGAATTCCACGTATAAAACCTTGTTACGTGTACTAAGAAGTCTAAGAACTAAACAACCTCGGAATTCCTTGGAGCAAAAGAATAACAAATTATATTACTCAAATGCAATTTTAACACTGAAATACGAGACATATGAACATCAAGTCTTTACAAATCAAAAGATAAATTGACATTTAAACATAAGGACTGAGTTCCTGGTAGTCCATTTTTTTTTTGCAGCCCAGTACCTTGAAACTCGAGTGGCATTTGATCGGGCCGAGCGGCGACACGTTTCGCCACACCCGGCCAGGCCTCCCCGGCCAACCAATCGGAAGGCGCCACCGCGAACTATAATCAGTACTTTCGATGCATTGGACTTTATTCAGCCTTGGTTGAAAATAATTATTGCGTCAGCCACCGATGTCTTCAAACCTAAGGCTATCTAATCATCCATTCGATTACCAGAAAGTAGCCAATGCATTTTCTTTAGTGGAAAAGTACGTATTCCGCTAAAGAAAATGCATTGGCTACTTTGGCCTAAGCATTAGAGAAGCGTTTTTGAAAATTACGTACTTACCTGATAAAAGTTTATTCACACCAATAATTAATTGTTTTTATCCATTTGTATAGGTAAATACCTATTAATCTTTACGGGTTTTTGATAGCCGTTGCTATATTTAGGAGTTTATTTTAGACTCTAATTAACTTGGTACTAACGAACTCAATTTTTCCCTCCTAATTAGTATTACATCGTGAAGCAACAATTTTAACAATAAATATTATGCTTATTTAATTAGCACCTACTGACATTGTAGTGTTTAATGTACCTACATAATAAATACAGTATTAAAGTATAAATTTGTTACGTGTTTGTTTGCATGTACAGTGATACCTCGACTTATGCTACCCTGACTTATGCGAACCCAGAGTTACGCGATTTTCAATTTACAAATTTGAGAAAATATAGACTCGACCGAAAAGCTAAGCTCCTCTACAAATAATAATATGAGCATGTTGAGAGGGAATTTTACGGCAGCCAAACAAATTTTGAGTCGGTAAACTATTGTAACACCATTTTATGTTGCCTATACAATTTCAAAATCATCAAAATAACTTCGGCTGGTGATTTTATATTTGTATAATTTAGGATTTTAATAAACACTTATTGCCTAATTTACTATTTTTTCAGTTTCCGGCCCTAATTAAAAATAATTTATGTACATATATACATATACGAAACTATACCCCGACATACGAGGATTTGACTTACACGATTATCACTCGATCCCACATATCGCGTAAGTTCGGGGTATTACTGTACTGAATTTGGTATAATGTAGGCATGTTTAGTCTGTATACAACCTTTTATAATCGACCTTTATTACCGCATGGCAGACCAAAGTTCTTAACTAATTAATCCGATGTTCTTTACCCATTGCAATCGATTGAACAACGAGGCCATCGTAATAAATCCATCAATTACGATAAATACCTACTATATTTATTGAAGTGAATTTCAAACGATTAAAGAAACCGTTTAATTTAACTGATAAGAGTTACGCCTGTGTCCGACGATTTCGATATTCGGTACTAAAATTCACACAGAGATCAAAATTAGATCAAAATTATAAATTTGCTAAATATTTTATTGATGACACAAAAGATCGTAACTACCAAAAAAGAAAGTCTTCATGTACTTATGTAAGTTGATAAGAAGTTTTATATTTGAACAAATTCTAACTGATCTAACCGCCGAAAGTAAATACTACAAATAAAAACACAATATGCATAAAAGAAGTCTTATAAGTTTAAACTAATAGTATGGCATGTTAGCCTGTTTATTTACTTAATATAAAATAGTTTTGCATTGCCAGTAATACAATACATTTTATCAAAAATAGTCGTATGCTGATATTGACGCAAGCAGATCATTTCATTTTTAGCCAAATGGTGCTGTTAAAAAGTAAATAAAAAGTTATGGACGAGCAAGTCTTTTATCACCCACTAAACATAGATCCGTATTTCCAAACGCGCTAAAATTAGTAGAACCTATAAAAACAACATTAGAATTATATCATACAATTAATTTGGAATATTTTAGAAACGCTAACACTATTGCTTTCATGTCAAGTACATATTAGAAAGTAACTGTGTCGTCTAATGATACAAGACATTCTCTGATGGTACGGTGACACTTTATAGTAAATTTCCATTCGTCAATGCACTCAATCGATGTTTATGAAACAGTATACGTAAGGGATCCGTTGTATTCATTTGCAATCTGAGCTCAGGGACCAGAAAATTCGTCGCCCGTTGCAGTCGACGAGAAAGCAATACGATACCTACCCGCTTTGTTTGAGGCGCGAATGTTCTAGTCTGTGACATGCCTTCGGTTGCACTGTCTGTATGTCGTAATATCCGCTCACCGCAGGTTACTTGTGCGCAATCTATACTTAATATTATAAAGCTGAAGAGTTTGTTTGGTTGAACGCGCTAATCTCAGGTACTACTGTTTCAAACTGAAAAATTGTTTTTGCGTTGAATAGTCCATCTATTGAAGAAGGCTATAGGCTTTAGAACATCGCGCTATGTTTATTTTATCTTATGTAGTAGCGGGTGAAACCGTGCGGTAGAGCTAATAATTTATAAATCTGTCGCTTATTAAAGAGATTATAACGTTAAATCTTCATTGAGACAACTAAAGTTACAACTAAATAGATATTCGATTGAAGTATTTTCTCAATATATGTACAATAAAAAGTAAATTAAAAATCGAAAGCATCCGTCTGATTAAAAAAATTAAAAAAGCGTTTTGATGCACAAAATTTTAAGAACTGCGATGTCATTCACTTTAATCATAGGTATAATAACACTTATATTTTCGTCAAGGTTAAAAAGAATAATATGTAATTTTAAAAAATAGTTTTTGATATCAACCAACCAAGTGAAAATAAAACATACAAATTGCTGGCATAGAGTTAGACTGAAAACTTTAATGAAGAGCTAGTCCGAACACTAGCTAGTGTTTTCTTCGAATGGAACATATTTGCCAATTGAGTTCAGTTAAGCTTAGGCTGAAAGCGCAATAAATTGTTCATATCTGATCATAATCCCGCACTTTAATTGTGTCATTGAAAGCGTTCTTCGTGCGCAGTGACATTAGTTATGTCATAATCATAACGGCGTTTATTTAAATAATAATACAGTGGAAACTAGCTCATGCTGGATAAAACTTATAATATGTAAGAGTTATAAAGAGGATGCTCTTACATTTCATACTCATATAAGACATGTGTCCCGCCTGAAGTCGATCACAGACGCTTTGATATTCTCGAAGACTAAGATAGTCGCATGACAAACAAGTGAGCCGCTAACCACACACCCTTTTACCGAAAAACAAAAAATCGGCTAAGTGCGAGTCGGACTCGCAGGCGAAGGGTTCCAGTAGCATTATCATTCACATGCTTGAACAGAAAAATGTAGCTCTGTTGTAAAAATTATAGAGTTGAACAGTTTTCCAACTACTAACATAAGTTTGTTTTTCATAGTGTTTGTATGAATTACAAAGTTATGCTATGCAGTTTTTGAAAAAGTGCTATATCTCAAAAATTGTCAACTGTATCTTGTTCGAACTAATTTTTCGTTGAAACTTTTCCTTGACATGTACAACATATGTTTTATTCAGATATTCACTCTCTTAGTTTAAAAAATAGAGGGGGGTACACACATTTTACCGTTTTAAAGGGCTTATCTCTCAAACAATCGACTTAAAAAAAATGATTTTAGAAACTTCAATATCATTTTTGAATGCCTTTCTATAGACACCTCACACGTGTAGGTGAGATAAAAAAAATGTGTTTCAGTTCCATATATAGGGAGCCCCCCGAAATTTCATATATCTTTTTTATTTTTGTACAAAATTCGGAAAGCGGTTTACAGAATAACTAACCTACCAAGTTTCAACTCTGTAGCCTTAATGTTTTCTGAATAAAGTACCTGTGACACAAGGACATACGAACAGACGGACAGTCGGACGGACAGTCAGACAGACGTGACTAATCTATAAGGGTTCCGATTTTTGCCATTTGGCTATGGAACCCTAAAAACTGGTTCACGCGAGAAATAGGTATGGCGGTGGTATTTCCTCGGTCAAATTATAATGGTCCTACTCCCGTTAAATGGAGGTAGTTAAAATAGGATCGATGGAAGTAAACAAAAAGTTATTGACATTTATTTATTTATAACTTTAATAAGATTAAAAACTTTGTAAAAGCGGGCATATTATACTAGAAGCATTTTTACCATTATATTAAGTAATATGTATTACCTTTGACGTTGAATTTAAATAATTTGTATCGTTGGGTTATTTTTTAACTCTAACATTATAAGCTTATATCTTTCATTATCATCAGATTATGCTTATATTATGTGTGGTGCCACAAATTTAATATTTCTAGCAATTTAGAAGCATCTAAGAAAATAAAGATATCGTATCTTTATTTTCTATTCTAGTCTATTTAACTCAATCTATGCCCACAAATTTGCCGCCAGCAGGATAGCTTATTCAGTGGCGTGGACGAAATAGAACCATTTACGAATGTAAGTCAGCGAAAAAAAAAAGTTTATTAATACATATACCCTACCACTTAGAGTTCCTTTCTCTATACTAAGAAGCTACATTCATGAAGAAAGAAAAAACACTATATCATAGTGTTATGTCTTTTAACTTTTGGGAAACTTAAAGACTTTTTGGAAACTCTCTTTTCTCTTTAGTTTAAATGAACTAATATGTAAGCGGCGAAATATGCCTAAGTAACGAATATATGCTAACATAAAACTATAAGGAAAAAGCAACAAATTATTTATACCTACAACGTTATTATTTCAGCGATGCGGATATACCTGCCGTGTTTATGATAACTGATATCATTTTTTATCTTGCATCAATAAACACACACACCCAATTCTAAGTAATGTGATTTTATGCGTAAAATGTCAATTCTAGCCAAAAAAAATTGTATTTTAATTTCGGTATCGAAAATAGAATATTGTAGCGTTATTTGTTCCATAGTATATAGTACGTAGACCCGAAATATAGTACAATACTATATATAGTACGGTTGACAACCCTAATTACAATACACCAATGCAATGCTGTTCGTTGACTACAAGCATTTTTTTATAAGAATGAAGTAGCAAACCCACATACGACTACAAGCATTTTTTTATAAGAATGAAGTAGCAAACGAGCGTGCAGTCCACCTAATGGTAAGTGGTTACTACCGTCCATGGACTTCTTTAAGCAAGTTCATATAGAACTGTGGTTCTATGTGAAGTCGATCACAGATGCATTGTTACTCCCGAGCTAAGATGGTCGCCTCATATATAAGTATCTTACGAGTATAATTTTTTTAGTGTTAATAGATTTTGAATAAAATAAGTGATAGACGGACAGACCAAAATTATTAGGTTTTTTTTTTACTATTTGCCTATGGAACCCTAAAAAATATATGAAAGAACTAGCTACCTTGACTGGGCGGATGGAATAAGGACACGGTGGAAAAGAAACAGGTATTCGTGAATTCAGATAGGAATACAAGGTGATCGTTAATTTAATTAATGTATGAACATAATTGTTGCGTTACTATGCCAGTGTGTACAACTTTTAGTGTTCAGGATGTTACAATTAAGTAAGTATAAACTAATTAACTTTTATTTCATAATTCGATATTGCATACAACTTCGTATGTGCACATTACAATAAATAAAACATAAACGCTTTTTACACTCATAGCCCCACTAGAATTTTCTCCTATGTCGTGGGTGCCATGGACACACAAAGACGAATACACAAACATCCAGACCCAGAACAAATCTAAACTTATCATTCACATTTCTGTCTGGCCGGGATTCGATTCCGGCACCAATTGCGTATAAGACTGGTATGGTGACCCCTCCACCACGCAAGTCGTCTGTTAAAAATAATAATTATAAATAATTCAAAAATGCACCCATTAACATTAACTGACCAAAAAGTAGGGTATATATTTTGATATAACATCAAGGAAACCTTCCATAGTGGGCAAGATCATAGATAACATAATAAAATTGAACTATTGTCCAAATTTACTGGTTCTAGCTGAAGTAAGTCATACTCTGCGAAGATTAGACAGGAGTTTTCTATTGCTTTATATATTTACTAAGAAATCCTCCATAATAGGTACAAATGTTTAAAAGAAAATATTTTTTATGTTGTACTATTTAATGGTTACTTTAGTTACATTTACGTACTACCGAGCAGCTACGCTGTAAAATCACAATTATTACGTTATTTTTAACTTAACATTAGAACAATAAATTTGTCTTGAACAATACACAAACAAAACAAGCATAACATTAAAATAATAACTGAAACTAATTTGATTCGAAAAAAAATTGTTTCAACGTTAGCGGCATTCATTATATTGATCCTAGTGTTATAAATAATATATCTCTATATCTTATCGTAAAATAATGGAAAGCGTTGTCATTAATAACGCATTTATGTGATACTTTTAGTGATTACAAACAGCAAATAACAAAAATAACTGATTATCTTTCATAATCGGTAATATTAAAATGGGCCTCGCCTATATTATACATATTATTTATAGATAACGACGATTCTGTTACTGTTCACTTATTGAGTACCTTTTTTTGTTTTCTTGGGGGAAACCTTTAAAGATATTGGACGCCGTGGAAGCAACGCCGAGTTTTCGAGTTCGACCTGTTAAATCGAATTTAATTCAAATATTGTTAATTTCGAGGTAAACTCGTTAACTGAAGTTGTGGTTTCAAAATTTTTAAATATCTACCAAACACCCATCGTGATAGTGACAGAAGCGATCCAGCAAAGGTGATCAAATTATCCTTTACCAACAACGACGACCAAAATCATTCTTCCCTTGCAGCCCGCATTCTATCCAGAGGGCGTTAGTTTCGCCACTAGAACCCGGTGAAACTCTTTAAGACACTAGGACCAATAGTAACTACACAATCAGAAAAAAACGCTATAGAATCAAATCAAGATTTCACGCCACGCGCTTGTCAAATATTAAACTATCCGGTAAGAATGTCTGCAGAATATTCGGTGTTCAGCATATTGCATATGTATAATGTTCGCTGCAAGTCTATAGGAACTTTAGAGAAGTTTCCGCTTTATAAGGATATACATATGTAGATACCTCAAACAATTAAGTTTTTAAATTGAGTATTTAAAATATACGATTACAGTGATGGTGATAATGTTATTATACACTATAAATAACATAATAAAAGGCACTAATGATTGTTTTTGCATCTATTAAACCTGATGTCGTATCAAAGTGCATTCTACTTTGCATCTAGTTTGAATAAACAATGGCGTAGGTTTACCTGTCAATATAATGAGCGTGCGTGTAGTATTTTAATATATAGATAATAAATATTTTAATATGTTAGCGTTACATGGACCGTTTAGTTGGAATCGGAAAATTCCACTGTTGATCGCTAACAATTACATCAATCTAGCCTGTGGCCGCCGCGGCGCCTTGTTTTAAGATAGGCTTTCCATCCGTTATTTTTTTTACGGACATCATATCCAGTGCTAGGTGGCAGAATTCGTATTGTTCGAACAGGGAGATACCACCGTTATACGTATTTGCAGCGTGAAACAGTTCATGCGTTTAGTTGGAAGTGTGTGGTCAGCAGTTCACAGTGAGGCGAGCAAGTCCTCAGGATTAGCAACGGCCCTATAACTTGCTGCAGATAAAGCCCCTGCATAAAGTTGATTGTATAGATATGTATGGGCGGCAGTGACATTTACCATCAGATGGCCTTCGTGCTCGTTTGGTACTTTGATCTATAATATAACTATTTAAACCTACTTGCATTTTTTTTATAAGAATGAGGTTGCAAGCGAGCACGCAGTTCAACTGATAGTAAGGGGTGACTGCCGTCCATGGACATCTGTAAGGAACTTCATAGAGAACAGAGGTTCTATTTCATGTAGATCACAGATGCGTTGCTACTTCCGAGGACTAACATGAGCGCCTCATATACAAGTGAACAAAATAACGAAATCCTTTATATTTTTTGTGTAAATAACAGCTATAACTAATCAAAAATAAGACAGCGCGATTAGTGAGAGAGAGAACCACATAAATCTAAAATCGATTTAGTAATCGACGCATCTGCATGTAGTTGCCCCTGAGACTAGAATTAGAACAGATGGCGTTAGTGTGTCTGCCTTACCAGGTTCAGGGATACAAATACAAGATAAGTGTGTGTGACAAGTTTTGTTAGTAACGTCGTTAAAACATTAAAACAAAAAACCCGACTGCTTAAAAAGAAGGAAGGTAATGTTTTTCGAGAGTATGTATGTTTGTATGTATGACCATTTCTTTGGCAAACACTACGGCCCAAGCGTCTTAACGGATCGTGGCATTTGACACATCATTATAATCGTCTCAGTTTTGAGTTTGACATAGAAAAGGGGTAGGAGGGGCGACTTTTTGACTATCACGACAATATGTGTATTAAATGAAAGCTATTAAATAGAATAAACTAAATATATATTATATATGCTATATTTAATATATAATTATGAACAAAAAACATTTTAGGCTGTCGGGTTATTTGTATTAATGTTTTGTACAAGGTTTTTAAATGTAGATTTTTTATAAATCAAGCTATTTATACAAGAGTTAAAGTTTCATTTACATTTCGAAATAATTTATAAAAACACTTATTATGTCCTTTGATATTTTTATTTACTATAATTAACGTTCTTTTACTATAATTAACGTTCAATACAATGAAGTCTACTTCCTTCTCGCATATTTTAGTGCTAATTAAAATATTTATTGATAATTTCCTGAGCGGAATCGACCAATCAAAAGCAATCCTTAATTTGAATTAAAGATTGTGGCAACGCTATTTGAACATTAATTGTCAGCGACGCCGTCATGTAGACATTCAGCTAGTTATTGTATAATAATGGCAAATTATACCGTAATTTTAAAGTAACAACAAATATAATTCTGTTAGTACTTATTTGTGACAATAATGACTTTGCTAATAGGAAAATTGCATTTTAACAATTATAACTCCAAGTGCTAATAAATAAATGGTATTGACTTACAAAGTAGATGTGGTTTATGTTTTTCTAACATTATTTAATCATGCTAGTTACATAAATACTATATGTTATGGATTAATACTTTAATCTTTGTAAGGTGATAATTACAGTACGTTTCAATTGCTAGCAATTGTGCGTTTCAATTTGATACTTACAAATTGATTTTAGTTTATGCATCATTCATTTAGTTTTAGTTTTTATTTATTATGACATAGTAGCACGCGAGTATCCACTCCACCTGATACTCATAGAACTCTATATAGACAAGCGGTTTTACTCGTACATGAAGCCGCTCAGAAACGCGTTACCTCTTCTAAGGACCAAGATGGTTGTTGTATACGAAGGTCAGTCGATACAATCATACATTAGGCAACTAACGCCTGGAAGTAGGGACAGAAACTACAAAAACCTTTTTCAAAACAATGTTCTCACAATATACTTGCGTCTTATTTTATAATTTGGGACATTAGTATGTATATTCTCAATTCTATATGCTCTCTACATTTGAATAAGGAAATAAAGTTCAAAAGGGTTCGAAGACATTTACAATCGTTGCCCTATTTACAAATGTATACTGAAGTGGGCAAGTACTTGTACTACAATGTTTTAATGTTAAAGTTCAATCGTAATTAATTTCGACCGTTGCGGCGGGCAGCTTGAATAATTATTATGAAATACGAAGCAAATAAAACTGTAATATCGAGAAATTCAGATAGTTATACTAGGTAATTGGCATCAGTTCGGAAAATTTCGTCAAATTCCAAATAAACGCGAAATGGGGCATGAACCATCATACGACTTTAGCAAAGTCGTGTGGAGGTCAATGACGTCAGCGTTAGAAAGTCGAGTCTCGTGTTAGTCGTGGTATCTGCGCGTGAGTAGTGGAGGAGGTGTGGCGCGCTCGTCGCTACGCGCTGTTGGTGTGCGCGTGTGTAATTCCGTCACGCCAACAGCAACCGCTGTACAATATTGCATCAACCATCAAATACCTGTGTTTTATCACTTTTGCCTTTTATTACATTGACTTTTTTTATCAACTCACGTTTGGATCATATATATATACTTGATCTTATATTTAATATCAATTAAAAATGCCGCTCCGTTGTTACGTAACAGAAACGAAACAGACAAAGGAATAAGATTGATTAACACGTTTATGTATAAAACACTTACACAAACATGTAACAACTGAGTAATTTTAAAACCACAAGCATATGCGTAGGTAGGCTATCGAAGACGGGTTTTCCTTTCGTTGGTTAATAAAAAGAATTTGGCCCGTGTTTGTACTGTAAATGTTTTACATTTTCCTTGGCTGACGCGCCGACCGTTGGCAGGCTCTGATTGGCGGGCTCTACCAAGCCCCCGAACGTCATACGATATCGCTTTGCCATAACAAAACGCGTGACTGCAACCACACACTCGTATAATATCCGTCTATATTTATTATTTCATATTATAACAATTGCTGTAAAAATAAAGCAAACATTTACTCGGTAGATAATTTAGTTTCTAGGTAGATATATATAATGGAAAAGCGTTGTCCTTTGAAAGCAATGTTGACGTCAATCCACTGTTTTGCTGCATTTATATTACATGTATAATCTAAATTATTTGAACTTAGACCTTACAGTTCGGAAATGGCAGCGTTGATAAGTCAGTTGAAAAAAAATGTGTATTTCATTATATTAAACTCGTTTGCAGTTGTCCTTGGACTGTGGTCCGCTTTTATTTATGCGGACTCAACCTAGAAATATGCATTATTATTAAGTAATAATACCGTTTAATTTAGTCATATTTTATTGCTTATTATGAGTAATAAAAAATAATACAACGCAGAATCGAAATAATAATTACTTTTAATTATCGCTACATGTCTACGCTAATTGTATAAAAGTGTACACGTGACTGAAAAATATATGACCTTGACGATATCTGACACGTTACACGCTAGATATGTCGGTGTTATAAAAAACCGCGTGGGTGTGTTCCATTCTAACCGCAAATGTGAATAAATGAATATTTGCTGCTTCTGTTACACTATCTCTAGGTAATTTATAAATAGACACATTGGATATTTGAGTAATTAGGTTATATAATTTTCTTTAGTCATCGAGTCATTTTCGTCTACCTAATCATAGTGTCCATGAACTATGAGTCCATTTTTGCCACCATTAACTATTTTCAAAAGTATTATATTTGTATAGGTGCGTAGTACGCATGTACTTCCAAGAGTATATCAGTGCAAATACTGATGCAATAATAAAGAAATACGTATGATGATGTATTCGCCGCATTAGAATAGCCTTTAATATTTGGTCAAGGTAACAAATAGACCAAAGGGCTAGAACTATATAATGTAGAGTTAGTTCTTTTTTAGATTAAAATTAGTGTTACCAACATTTCGTCCACAAAATATAGTATTTTTCAAAGAAAGCTGTAAAAGTAAATTACACATGTAAAACATATAGTAAGTATTTTATGGACAAAACATAATATGCAGACAAAATCATATTTTTATTTATAAATCTTCTTATATTTCTTGTTCGAAGTACAAATGACAAGCTTCTATTAACTTTATTTAGAACTGATGGATTTATTCCTTAGATTTCGTTATCGAAACTGTAGTATTTTTGCGTTATTTATTCAATAGCATATAGTATAGTATATAATACGCGGACCCGAAATATAGTACAATACTATATTGTATAGTACGGTTGGAAATCCTAAGTGTAAAATAATAAATAGCAAAGGAGCATGCAGTCCACCTGATGAAAATAGGTGACTGCCTCCGTGTGGACATGGACATCCGTAATCAATCTTAGATTCACAGACCTGCTTGATATCGTCAACAGATAATTTTCCAGCCAGGAGGACTAATTTTAAACGCCAGGTTTAAATTTTTCACTCTTACTACATCTTCCAAACCAGACACACCTTTAAGTGCTAAAGTTCACAGAAGATTTGCCAATAATTGCCAAACAAGCCTCATGTTTAGTCAAATTTAAGGCAAGATACTGGAGCTATTTTTTATTACAATGTAAACAAAGATATTATACAAACAAAAACGACAAACTAGCTAAGTTAAAAAAAGCTAAGTTTCTTGCCGGCTTGTAAGAAAAAAATATTGTAACTGACAATTTGTAAGTGCCCCCTTAGGCCTATGCAAAATAAACAACATTTCATTTAATTTAATTTGAACATTTGTTATAACGTAGAAATAGGTGAATCGGAGTCGAACCACAAAAAAACGTCTTTTATTACAAAAGTTTAGTTGATCAATGAAGGGCACATGAAAAGCCAAAAAGGGAAAGGATGCCCTTTTAGAAAAAGGATCGTGATGGCTATCCGGAATGAATTAAAGAGCTCTGGCCATTATTATGTATCATATTATGTACATAAGAATATTTGAACATACGGTAAGAATTTGAATGTTCTATATATAAAACATTCCTTTATTGATTTATTTTTAGTTTACACGTGGCAAGTAAGTAGGTAGTTTTTTTTAGGAAAAACAAAGTACCTACTTTGTAGACTAATGTATAGATGCAAAAAATACATAAATATTCATAAGCACATATATTATTAACAAGTAAAATTTAAATGTACATTTTAAAACTATAAAAATATTTGTGTAGATAAACTTGCCAAAATATATGCCGAATTTAATGGTTGTTTTTAATTTGATTCCAACAAACTATATGAACGCTACATAGAAACTTATTCAGCAAAGTTTATTTATAATTTTGTCAACATAGCAAAATAATAATGAACAAACGTTGCATTTAAATACTAACGTACATTTAAAATAACACTAAATATGATCAGCAATATAAATTATAATACTTGTTTGGATATTTTGTTGTAATAAACAGTAACTTACGATATTCTATCACATGCCGGCTCTAGCGACTTCGATTTTTATACAAAACGCTCGGGTTCTCGTAGTGAAATTCTCCATCGTCGACTCTACCTTTATTTCGTTAAACTTCCGTGTCGTTCAATTTAAAATTATTTTTACCTGTTTACTCATCGTGAATTCAGCAAATGATTCGAGATATGATACTTCGAGTTTTATTTTTAAAGATATGAATAATATCACATTTTCAGTTGCAACAAAACAATATACCTATTTATAACATGTTTGTTTGTTTAGTCATTATGAATTAAACACAATAAAAATGATCCTAGATAAGATACTTCTAGAATTTCTATTTTCAAACATTTTCAGTAAGAAGAAAACAAAATTTGATTACGTATCTGCATTGACATACTAAATATTAAACTTATGATATTTATTTATCGGGTTCGATTCCCGGCCAGACAGTAATATGAATGATGAGTATAGATTTCTGTTCTGGGTCTGGGTGTTTGTGTATTCGTGTTTGTGTGTCCATGGCACCCA
>DWNE01000998.1:0-24120 GCA_018249875.1 Cecropterus toxeus | reverse complement strand
GCAGCTTATGTCTTGTAAAATATTATTTCAATAGTTTTAATTGAATGGTAAAATAAAACATCGGCAATTAACTGACACAAAAAATATATGACACAACATAAAAATAAATATACTTGTCGATTATCGATTCAGCAGTAGAATACGAAAAATTAGCGTAGGTGTATAAGTATTAAAATAAAAAAAAACTATAAAAAATAAATATTCTTGTATGTTTTATTCTTGTCTTCAAATATATGTTATGTTAAATCTATAACTTAATTCTTCCATTATGCTGATGAAAGACAATCTATATAAAAAGTTGCTACTGAAATATTATACTTGACTGATTAGAGTTGTACAAGATATATAAGAGATAACAAAGCGATGATGATACCTATTGAAAGAAGTATATAAAACATACGGCTGTTTTCAAGTTTAAGAATATTTCAGTGAAAAGGAAAAGTAGGAAATATGTTTGTCATGAGACAAGGAAAAAATTTGAGAATGTAACTTATATCTTCGAAAATAATTAATCTTCATTTGTTACGAATAAATAATTAATGAATGACCAATAAACACAGTGAGATGAAATAAAATTATGTTTAAAAAGGCATGTAAATCCAAACAAGTTCCTAAAATAGTGTAGTACAAAATAGATACGGCTTTTAACAAAAGTATCTATCACTAGACTAAAAGGTCCTCTTAGATCATACTAACAAGTTATTAACTCATTCAGAGCCATTTCGAAACGTAATGGCTACGACCACAAAATTATATCTAAAATTATATCATCAAACTTCACTGCAGTTGTGTTACAACCTCCTCAAAATTTTAAGAAACCACAGAGAGAGTATCACTTATGCAATATCAAAAAGAAAGAACGAAACATTTTGCTAATACATATAGAGATATCATAACTTTGGCGTTTAAAAACAGTCTCCTATTTTGATGATCTGAGAGTTTGCTAGAAGCTCGGTGTTGAATAGTACGCATTTTTTTAAATAACAAAATTTATATTATATATTAAAATTTATTTTAAATAATATAATACGATAATAAGATAAGTTGCAGCTTAAATTATAGTGATATATTTACTTATATTTAAAATATGCGTTAAAAACACATGGATACAAGCATTGGAAATAGCATAACAAGTAGGTACAAAGGCTAATACCTTGCCTAGCTACATTCCTTTACTATGTCAACATTGAACACATACAATGGCATTTCTAATAATACTTGCACATTCATTCGCTTAAACCTATGAATATACCCACGTAACAAGTCCTTATACCTAAAAGCTTTATATTAATTTATATGCGATTAATTACCAATATTTACAATTCATGTTGGTTGATATGGTCGTTTATTGACATTACTGATACAAATATGAAGATATGTTAAGATATATGCATCGGATTAAATCACTTCGTGACCATAATTCTCAAGTCTATTGTATGCAAAATTAATCTTATATTATTCTAAGGATAATCGAGGGCATGTACGACTTTTACACACGGAGTTAGATATATCTCATTAAGATACTTATCACCGTTAATATTATAAACATGATCAAACTATTTCGCATATAAACTAGCGGATGCTCTATGATATTGAGTCACTAATTTTTTTGATCCATACCGGATATGTTTACATTTTATATAAATAACATTGATTTTGGAACACAGAACGACGGTAACAGATAAACATACAACGCATATTGTTATGCAAAGCAATGGGGACGAGTACAGACACTTAACACACAAAAATCACTGAATAAACAGTCCAATTAATAATATAGCGCAAAATAAACGAGTACTCGTCTCACTACTCGTCGCTAGCAGCACGAACAGATGATTCCCATCTCTTCCACTCCTTAAACATTGAACAACACAAGCATGGCCTAATTAAAGCTTCACTCGCATTTCCTACTGGTGTATTGCAACGAAGGTACATATCGCTTGTACCTTGATAAATACATAGGTATCCAGGGAGCCTCCCCTGGGATTGGGAAGCCTATCCCAGTGATTGTGTCTGGTTCATCGCACAGTCTAAAACTCAGGTATATGGACATTTCATTTCAATATACATAAGCAACAGCCTATGGTCGTTGACCAAATGACATAGTTTGAAATAAAACTGTATCAAAATGTTTAAATTGTATGAACGAGCTGGAACAGGTTCGTATCAATATTAATCAACTGTATTAAATTCAAACGTTTCTCGTTATATGTTAAATAACCAAAAGACACCTAAATATTAATCATAGCTTCAACTCTTACTTTTGTCGAAAATAATGGAAATAAGCATAAGACACGTAGATTCATCGTAGCTTTGACTCTTATTAGGTTATACCTTCGCTGCATCTACACCAGAACCTACAAATGAGCAAGCGGTTACACCTTCAAAGTGGACACATTCCTGATCATTCCCACTCCAAGCTAGCGACGCCTCGACCGCTGGCGGTCGGTGAAAGAGCTCCTCATCTATTTGCGCACCCCGCGCTACGGATCCACCTCGTGGCAGACCTCCATGTAGTCGGGGTCATGCATGATGTCCTTGATCATGTCCTTCAGCATCGTGTACCGTGGGAACATTGGGTACACTTTGGAGCTCATGTATTCCGACTGAAAATTCAAAGTTCTATTATTAAACGTCCTGGATATATGTTAAAGATATGTAAGGCGGTGTTTCTGGTCAACTGTGCCTTAAGTAAGAGTTTATTACTAGTTATTATTAGTATCGTTTAGTGGAAACGTTATAAAGTACTAACGGCAAAGGTAAATTAATTTTAAATATATCTATTGAAGACATAGACGCTCATTATTAGTTTAATTAAATATCCCACAGCTGGTTTTATCTTTGAATCTGTGTTCGCTCTGAATGAGTTATAGTCATTTATCACAACCAATATGAAAAGAAGATATATAAGAATGTACTAAAGCAAATAATATGACACAACAATTTTTATTTTTTAAACTGAAGGCTGTATTGCGTTTATGTTCACAAATAGGCTTTTACGTTTAACGTAAAAGTAAATTTATTGGATTCCTGCCTTTTTAAGAATAAACCATTACGTCTTCTTATTCTTAATCGTCTTCACATTCGTTGTAAATGTGCGTCATGTAAACCTTTGCTTATCGTTTACATATTTTACAACTAATTCACCTGCTATTTGTAGAACACATAAATTATTGGAAAATACCTTTACGGAATTTATTGTTATCGGCACTATTTATTAATTCTGTAGTAAAATAGGAAGTAGTTAACATTTGCGTCAGGAAAAATCTTAGAATAGCTCTAGTAACTGTTCTAAGGTATGTTCATTAAATGCATTTAATTACCATAAACAATGCGCTCGTCAAATCGATAACATAGATAAATTATTCAGTACTTGTCAGATTTTAGATCACGTATTCTATAGAATTCTCAAGAATAAATCTCCCATATAAATTATGGCTAGATCTTTTTCTTGGTATGCATCGGCATTCTGTGATGTTTATTTACGCAGATCGGTTCACTAGTATCTACAGGAAAAGTTACTTCTCGTACGTTCTTCGACTTTTACTTTTAGATACTAAAAACCTTTGAATAGCCCTGAGGTAGGCCACTGAAAAAGGCAAAAAGAAAATCATATTCTATCTACATGTACCTACATGTAATGAAAAATTGTTCGTATGATGTATTTGGTCAGATTTATTATCTAAAGATATATTAATCTGACAAATGTTTAATGTTGGTAAGAGGCACTTTACCTTCAACTCTCTGATGAGATTCCTCAGGCCGGTGTATTTCTTCAGCAGACGATATAAGTCATTGGTCATTTGCGTGTTCTCGGTTTCTATTTGAGATGTTGTCATGTCTGAAAAGGATTTTTTCTTAAATTTATTTGACAGAAATTGTTATATGTATTTGTAATAGCTTTTTTCATATTAAATTGAAGTAACAAAGTGAAATAGCGATTGACTTTAAACAGAATCCGTATTTATATGGACATGTTTACCCCCTGTAAGATGTGTTACATGGGCTACAGTGACTACTTACCATCATGTGGATTGTATACTCGTTTGCTACTTCTAAAAATTAAAAAAAAAAAAACATATAACCGATACTTAGGGGCTAACTAGCATAAGGACTATTGGCGAAAAATAATTTTTACTCTGTGAATTATCATAAAGTAAACGATTATGTCCAAATGTTCCATTTACCGCATGAACCCGGGCAATCGAATCATATATCAAGTGTAACTTAAAGAAACATTGAGCTCTGTTTTGCTATAAATATTATATATATAGCAAAACAGAGCTCAATTTAATTTGACAGTCAGAAAGGGGATAAGGTTTTAATGGCTGTAAACAAACGTCCGTCCGCAGCTGTTTACAGCTCCCGAGGGCTCAGCAGTCGCAAAAATAATTTCACTTACCGCAGTCTCTGACAGCTATTCCCAGAAAATTTGTTACATAAAGGCCAAACTGCTATTTCGTTAGATGTTTTGGATGCTTGGTACTAATGACTGAAATACAGCGGCGTATAACTACGTATTAAGGTCAGAGATCTGTATTTTGAATATGAAAGACCCGTCGCTTATTAACTAGTACATAGCTATACGGGTTTTGTAAGTATATGATCATGCTGTCTAGTAGTGCGGGTTTTGTTAGTATCGTACCATGTTGAATTAAACTCTTTAATCCTAATATGTGACGTCACGTAGACTTATGCTCTTTGTTGTTCACAAGTGGTTTACCATTATTATTGTTAGAATTTTGCCTTTTCTCTTACTTGTCCTGTGATAAGCAAGATCGCAAGCGAAATTTCACATACTATGCAGTTGGGAAGATTTGAGTCTATGTACCGTATCAAGTGGCGGTCATATGTATATGGTCATATGTCATATGATGTAACATCAACCCCAAGTGCAAAATGTGCAAGAATGAAAAAAGAAAATTTTAATTTCACAAGGTGTAAATCATTATATTTAAAAAAAAGTACAATCAAATATATAGGAACATAAAAGTGGTAGAAAAACATTTTTTGTTTGAATAAAACCAATGGAATATCTATTTTAAGAAGTAGACGTAATTAAGACGAAACTTACATTAAGGGTATAAACTTTTAAGTAAGTCTCCTCTAACCTATCACCTTTGAAAAACTTAGAATTGAACTGCACCCGCTATATCTATGTATTTCTATAATGCAAAAAATATTTAAGCTCAAAACATAAGTACAAATAGAACTTTAAACATTTCAAAGTGAACTTAGTAATCGCCTTAAGGAACAGAAATAAAAACGTCAAACCCAAAACCGTCTCGCTTAACTCATTTTATTATTTGCACTTAATTCTCGTTCAGCAGCGAGTTCCGGACCGGCTTAATTCAGATTCGGGAATCAACCCTCGATTTATTTAACGAGGGGCCTCAGCGATACCGACTGTTACGATACGCGGAAACATAAAATGTTCAATTGATTTAATGTATTATTGCCGAAGTATTATGATATCGATTTGGAAGAAACTTATGGAATGTCATTGATGTGAATGGGTTTCTAGTAAAAAGAATAGAATGGAATACGCTTTATTTCACACTATAAACATATACAAAATAACAATAACGTAAAATGTGAATTTAAGTGTCCCCGTAGGCCTATACAAAATAAAGACATTTCATTTCATTTGTAGATAAGTCGTATGTGTATAGGTAGTGTGTTAGTTGTTTTTAAAATGTAGAAGTAGAAATCGAGAATGAAGTCAATCTGTTAATAAGTGGCTACTGCAGCTGTATCGTGGACATACATATGTCATCAACATGTAGCTAAGATGCTTGACTTATAAGGCTCTCTTACTTGAGGTCTTAGAGGTGTTTAAGGTACATTTTAAAGAGGTGAAAAAATACTAATAGTGCGTGTAAATAATAGTGCTACATTTTCTATATTGTTACATTGCATTACACTGGTGTTTTTTTTTAAGTTGAAGTTAGACAATTCCTTGTCAATCCCAATTAAGTCTTAAAGGGTAGCAATACATCGATAGCTCTCTTTAGTAATGAATAAATACGTACATTGGGATGGATGGCATGTCCCACATAATAACAAATGGTCTGGAAGTAGTACCTCCTCAGGAAACCTACTGGTTCTTCCATCTGGTTTCAAAAAGTAACTTATAAAAATTTGGAGAATTTGTGCACTAGTTCGGGCTAACATCCCATGCAAAAGTATACCTCGTCATACTCATAAAACCGACAACTTCAAAACTAACGACTTCTATTATAAGTACAATGTAATTAGTATAAGCCGGGAAGTCACTGGAAAGCGTTCCTCCGCTTTAAAATGTTATGAAGGGATGAGTGTTGGCACTGACTCGCGGCAAGGCTTAGGGATGTAATTGGACTTGGAGAGGTTATTCTTCATAATAACCAACAATTATGAAAAATCCCTTATGTATTTCTACCCAACTGCTTTACGAGGGAAATGTTTTTTTTTATTACATTGAAGTAATAAAAAACCAGGTGGCAGACAAAAACCTTGCCAGGTGGTAGAACCAATGTAGTTCGACCGGGTAAGTACCACCGCCACACCTATTTCTAGCGTGAAACAGTTCTTGCGTTTCTGTGGAAGGGTGTGGTTGCCGGCTCACTTTTATATGAGGCGACCATCTCAGCCTTCGGGAGTAGCAACGCATCTGTGGTCAACTTCAGATAGAATCCCTGTTCTGTATGAATGTCCATGGGCGGCAGTAACCACTTACTATCAGGGCTGCTTGCTGGATTGCTACTTCATATTTATAAAAAAAAAGTAGGAAACTAGCATGCAGTCCACCTGATGGTAAATAGCCATAGTCGCCCATGTACACCTGGGACATCTGTAATCAACGTAAATATAGAACAGGGGTTCTGCCTGAAATCGATCATAGATGCATTGCTACCTCCTAGGACTGAGATATGTAAGTGAGCCGGCATCTTCACTACCTAAACGCAAAAACTGCTCCACGCTAGAAATAGGTGTGGCCATGGCACTTTTCCTGTTCTGCTACCTGGTTAAGATTTTTAAAGCTTAAGAGCATAAATTTATGCATAAGACACATACCGTCAATCCAATGAAACAACATTTACATTTAAATCCCTCAAGCCTTTTGGGCTTCAAAGCGGGCATTCTAAAAAAAATCCACTCTCTGACGTAGTCGGGTAAAAACATGGACGTTGTTTGTAATTAAACATTTTAAGAATAAAACACACGATGAATATTTTCCGTCTTTCCTCCGCAAAAGCCAAATAAAATTCGCATTAGAGTTAATCCATTTAAATTTTTACTCCACATGAGGAGAAGATTGGACCCGGAATGTAATTAGAAAGACAACCGGGCAGTGGGTGTTGGGGGGTACACCCTACGAAATCGTCGGGACCGACTGACCCCCAGCGGCAAGCTTACAGTTGTAATTTAGGGAGTGTACTTATACTAATCAGCAACGATTAAATTCACAATTTTGCTTACGTTTAATTTTAATTTTAATGTTGTATGACTTTAACTTGACAATTTATAGATGGAAAGTGCTTACATTCATACTTACTTTCATATGAATGTGGCGAAAATCTATTACTTTATGAGTAAGAACTTCTACCATTTATCTGTCTATAAATATGAAGGGAACCGAGTACAAGTGTGACAAGATAATTATTTAGATATAATAAGTATGACATAACATTAATTTAAACAAAATAAAACATTCATTGTTTGCTGACAATTTGAAAACCCGCATTGTCATTAATGTCAGACATTAACTTCACTTACCTTACAATGTGTGTTTGACAGAGAGAAAAAATACGTAAAAACATAGTACCTACGAGTAGGTACATAAAACTGTCTTTGAATTATGTATATTACCAAATTACCAAATATAAAATAAAATTCATTGAATTTGAGAACGATTCATGTAACACTCGGTGAAAATGGAGTTTACTTATGATTGTGAATTTTTACCACTGCGGGCAACTAGTACTTTTATATAATCATCGATTGATAAACCAGTTTTAAATATTGAAATGTGTATGTTATTTTGCTTACCATTCAGTCTTTCTATCCGTTCACGCCTGTCAGCAGCTTCTTCGGCCAGTTTTGAAGAAGTCTTCACGCCTTCTCCGGATTTCTGCGTCTTCTCCATGATGGCGCAGGCTCGGAGTACGAACGCTGGCACCGTCTCGGCTTTCTCCTGCTTCGGGATCTCTACCAGAGACCAGTATTGTGTCTCTAGACGGATGACGTCCTGAAAGGTTATTAGAAAAACACTTGAGAGTTTATCTTAATCTATACTTGTCACAATTGTAATTCGAGGCTTGAATCCCATACACGCATCTCTGATTTTCTGAATTGATGTGAGTATTGCAAATTAATTATCACTCCTTTACAGCGAGGGAAAACGTCGTGAGTAAACTTTTATTTCTCAAGAGGGTAACCTTCGAAAGGTAGTCGACGCCGTGGGAGCGATGCCGAGTTATGTGGGATTTTACCGCACTAAAACTCACAGGGGACCGTCCTCAGCGATGTATTGGCGATTCGGGAATCTCCAATGGAACGGTACCGGAGACCCTGAAGCGCTCAAGCGCTATGCCCCTTCTGGTTCTTTACCGATGAGCATTAGCGCTCCTCGTATCGACAGCATGCGCCCACACATGCCACCGTCATTCTTAAAGTCGCTTGGCTGGACGATTCGAGCTCGCAATCTTGCCGCCCATAACCCCGGAAGCTCCCTTTCAGTCCGCCTCTTACGACAGGTAGGAGATACCGTAGCCTTATTCAGGTCCTGGTACTACAGGGATAAATCGTGAATAAATCTAAACATCTGTAAGCTTAAACAAAAGGGAACCTTTAATTATTATAATTTAAAACTCTCTCACACAGCAGTGGGATATTAATGGGTCGACGACATCTATTTACTAATATAAAAAAAGGTTCTTGTCATCCTATATAAATAAAGAGTATTATGGATGCTTTGTTACCTTTGAGAAATTCGAATGCCACTTGTAAGTATATGGACGTTTTAAATGTGAACAGCAATTCTGTTTCTCCTATAAGACCCAAATAGGTCTGGCAGTAATGGAGTTGTTGAACCATCAAGCTTTTTACTTTTAAAAGTAATTCTTTTAATGGCATGTTCCTTTTATTTTCAGTGAAATAGCTCAAAGTACGTCTTTACTCAGCATTCAGTGGGAAATGAACTCGTTCATTTATTCAGTTACTTTTGTTTTAAACTGATGCACAAAGGAATGCCGGACTTATTTCCTCCACGTAGGGGAAATGGACCACAACCGCGCTCGCTACCAGTAATTGCCAATTTAACACATTACAGCAATTCTCGCACTGATTAATGTCAATTTATAAATTGTATTCGTTGCTTCGTTGCGAAATTAATTTGTGTCGTGTGGTGTTGGTATTTAATAGCATTATTTCCTGTTTTCCCGTTGATGTCGTAAGGGGCGACTGAGGGACAAAATGTAGGAAATGGGCACTATCATCTTCCTTGATGACAACACCCATTGTTGTCACCAAGTTCCATGCCAAGCGCGGAGACTATTGAGGCAGAATCATGGGAATTGATACCGATAAATACTCCCATTTTGGGGGTCATATATGTCCAGTAGTGGACCTGAAAAGATTGATGGACGGACGAATGGATTAGTTGCTGTACAAATTAGTACGTTTTAACAACAAAAAGGATTACGGTTTAAATATTTATCATATATGAGTAATATTATTGTATCGCTTTATTGTGCATTGCATAATTGATGTTTGGTAACATGAATATACAAGTCATAGAACCGTATTCATTAGTACGCAATTCGAGTATTATAATACCGTAATTAATAGTTAAATCATGTGCTTTAATGTTTTACGTTATTTTAATACTAAATTTTAATTTTAGTATGTATGTATGTGCGTCTATGTATATGCGTTTATGTGTAGGCTTACATCAATTGGGGTAATTTATATTGAATCGCTATACGATGGATAACATGATATGCTGCAATGATCTTGTGAAATCATACACATTTAAAAACATATTTTTTTTACAGAAACTGACGAATGCTACGTCTAAATTTATATCCTCTATTCCCAAGAGTGGGATGGGGGAATACAAGAGATTTCTGACATGCTTAATTTATGTCTTACTTTGTCATATTGAGTTTATCCACGTGTTAAAAGAGAATGAGTGCAAATATTGAGATATCCTGTATTTATTTGCCAAAAGGCTGAAAGTTTTTTTTTATTTATCACTCTACGTCCACGTAGCATTTCACGTAAGAATACCTACTTGTATTTCCCATGGACCCACTCTAATCTGACATTGGTAGACAGTGTAAGTAAATCTTTATTTCCTTGATAAAAGATAATTTTCCATCAGCATTTGGCCACAGATCCTATGAATTACTGCACCCGGTGTTATGTTAGCTTGTAGTCCAGCTGATGGTAAGTGGTCTCTAAGTAACTCTATACAGAACAAGGGTTCTATCGAAAGTCATTCACAGATGCGTTGCTACTCCCGAGGACGTCTCATTTGAAAATCAGTCGACAACCATACCATAGAAATAGGTATTTATTACGTTTCCTCAAGTCTTTGTTTGGGTCTTGGCCCATAATTTGCAATGTAGCTTTTAATGTTGAATGAAAAAATAAAAGGTAAATATTTTTTTAATTATTTTATTAATATGAAGTAGCAAACGAGCAAGCAGCCCACCTGAGGGTGGAAGGTGGAAGTGTTTACTGCCACCCATGGACATTTGTAAGCAACTTCATTTAGAACAGGGGTTATATATGAAGTCTACCACAGATGAGTTGCTACTTCTGAGATGGTCGCCTCATATAAAAGTGAGCCGGCAACCACAACCCTCGCGGCGGTGGTACTTTCCCGGTCGAACTACATTGGTTCTACCACCTTGCGATTGTTTCAAGAAACGTAATAAACTCGTACGAACGGCTTTGACGGGTTATCTACAATTCCCCACTTCTACTTAACTACGAACGCAACAAAGTAATAACTTAGTATTATGCAAACTTCGCAAACAAGGTGGATAAGTAGTCGGATAAAATATTTGAAAAGAACTGCGGCTAAGTAGAATTTAAGGCACAACTTTGAGTTTTTATTTTCATCGCTCTTCACAGTACTTTCACGCTCTTGTAACTGTTGCAAGTTTATTCCTAATTGGAACGGAGATTTGTTGTATAAGTTCACTGCTTTATCTTGGCGAGTTTTCATTTTTTGGACGAAGAAAATTTCGTTGTTAAAATTTGTATCATCAGTATAACGAAGGAAGATACAGTTTATTACATTTTTCGTTTTCTTTAGTTTGTGTTATTTATTCATTGCGTCTTTTAATGATTTAAAGGTGCTGATTTATTTAAGCTCAACATATCGCTGGTATGCGAGAATAGTGACGGAATTCAAAATTATTAATTTTACAGAATGGCGTATTTAAAATTCTCTATGAATGTTTTAGTGCATATCGCCAAATAGTAGATATATAAATGATTTATTAAGTGTTCAACTTTAACAATCAAAGAAAAAAAAATCGTACAATTAAAACAAGAATAATAAAGATTTATGATCGTACGGCATATTTAGTTCAATTTTGGCCGAATTTTGAGTTCCGTCATACCAGCGATATCCTTGATAGGATAACCATTATTTGTTGTGGAACAATAATTGATATGTAATATGTCCAATGACATATAGCAGCATATAGCAGAGTTCGCTAACATACGTCAGATACGTATGGCATAAAAATGATTATGGAATCGATAAAATATAATTGTTTAATAATGGACATGGAACAACCATGGAAAATTATGACTGAACGATGAAAAATATATGTTCTTAGTTATATAATGTTAAAGTCAAGTTTTCAGGTCAAATACTAAAATTAAAGTAGGCGCCATGAATGTAGTAAATCCGCATATAATTGCTAATTTACTGCGATGTAACATCGTTTCGTTTTACGATTGCTGTTAGGGCGTGTTTTGCTGGAGTTCAAGCGTTTATTGCAACAGTTACTGGAATCCTTTTTATTACTAAGGTTTAGTTTAATATTACCTAAGTGCAACATATAAGTAACTCACAGGTAGAAAGCGTTTTAAAATACAATGTTTATAATCATGAGTAATGTTTCTTTAACATAATCAATAACTTTGCATGTATGCGTTTATTTTAAACGTAGCGTAATGGAGATGAGATTTTAGATGACATTTGGAAAAAATATATACAATAACAGAAAATACATGGCATTATTATTATTTATGACAAAGAGTGCCACTTTTGCTTTATGGCTGTAAGACGTTTAGACAATTTGTATTTAAGATATACCTTATTTGGATTTATGACAAAAGCACTATAAAACGTTTTACGGGTAAACATGGCGACAATAATAAGGTCGGTGCTGTAGGAATTTAAACTTTTAATTATACAACGAACATCAACAGGCATACGGAAAGTTAAAGCCAGCTTTGAAACTGCGACAACTGGAACTCGCTCGTTATTATTTTTAGCGTGAACTAAACGCTAACAATTTCTCTTTAGAGGGAACAACGTTCGTTAGTCAAGGTTTTTTGAGTTATTGAAAATTCTTTTAATGGCCAGTCAGCGGAAATTAAACCTTTGACCGCTCCGAACTTTCTTGTTTAATTCAAGTCCTTTTAAGCGAAAGGATTAATTTTGTTGGTTAATAATGCCGTCGACCATTAAACGATAAAAACTTTACTAACAATTTTGTTACTTACAGTGAGTGAGTGAAAATTGGAAATTAATTAATTTACTTTCAAGAACAGAGTTGTTGTAGTACTGTTTATTTTTGTAATTTACAAGAACTTTATTTGGTCGATATGCATGGTGATAGTACCTACGACTATGATAATAATCTGTTAAAAAGTTTCAAATGCACTGAGAGTCCAACATCTAGTAATAGCCTGTTGGTTATAAATTCCGCTTCATATGTGGGATGTCCAGGATTCGAATTTGAGACACTCTTTTTCGAAGTTTTGGTGGTATTACGAATTAATTATCGGTATAATATTGTGTGCTACCTGAGAGTTCCATGAAATCTCTGAAAAGTGAGTGAAATCGTATAGCCGATATCTTTTCTCCCTACGAAGACTTATATTTAACCGCGGGACAGCTATGGATGGATGAGGAGTTCAATCTTATGTTGATATACGTGTTGCTACAGTCAAGGACTAAGTTAGAACGTCCCGTGTATGTATATGTATCTACTACTGTGACGTCAGAGTCTTGTGTCTACTACTGTAACGTCACATTGCTAGCTGTGACGTAATAGTCAAACACAGCGAGAATTTTAAACTCGGCGTTTGTCGAAGAGCCATTTATCACTTTTAGCCAACATCGTCTAATCTTGTAAGGTTTCCGAGAGGACGTTGTAAAATTTTCGATCGCAGACCGGCTGGAAGTTAATTCTAACAAACGACCAGTGCCGCCCGAGTGCAATCATGTCTTAAAGTGGATAAGTTCGTTGGACCGGCGCCAATTGCAACCGATAAACGCCATTTACCCATATAATACGTCTTATAATAATAGTCTTAAATTTCTTTTCATTCATTTGAAAAGGGTAATCGGTAAGAGAGTATAAGAATTAGTTCGAATATGATGATACTTTGGCAAAGGAAGATCTCCCACCAGAAGTTGATCATATCTGGGGAACGGCCATACTCCGACAGTCTCTGTTCGGAACTTTATATGTTGGATGTTGAGAAAACTCCAATAGCGTGATTCAGAATACGGTGGCGCTCATCTCTTGATGAGTAGCAAGAGGACGTCAAAATACCGTATCTAAGTAACTTCTGTAATATAACACAGCATTGATATATGCTGTTGTTCTCCGGTTTGAATGTTAAGGTAGACAAACATGTTTATCCAACGCGTTTAAATTTAGTTCTGAGAGGCAAACATGCATCTGTAACTAACCTAAGGTCTCTTGGCAGTGGTCATTTACCATCAGGCGGACAGCATGTTCGTTTTGCTGTTCTAAAAAAAGCTATATGGATTCTCATCCTCCTACCTACCTTTTAGATAAATGCTAATACAAACCACTATTAAAATGAAATATATATTTACCTTTACAAGTGCTTCAATCATAGGCACAAAATTAAACGCAAACAAACGACTTATAATTGTAAAGTAATTAATTTTGCGTCCAAGGATCTAGAAGCGTTACAAGAAAATATTTAATAAATTTGCTTAAAATAAATTATATTATGCTACTGTCAGTGCGTTTTTTTTTTAAATTTTATAGTTTATATTTTCATGGTTTTTGTAACTTAGTGGCCTGACTTTAACCTTCATTGAGTATATTAATAATAAATTAATACTATATTAACTACTACACAGTATTTTCGTATTTAGTATGAATTCAATAGTATATTATTATTTTACTATGTTGACATAAACAAACCTAATGTCATATTAAATTAATCTTACAAGTTCAAGGATTTGCAAGCGTCGAGGAAAAGTAAAGAGTGAATTTCAATTTTCCGTTCTTGGCGTCCGCGGCAGTCGGTTTGCCGTGCAGTCAATAACACTTAGTACTTCAAGATATTCCATTCTTTTGTTAGGGTTCCGCACTCAAAAGAGTAAAAACGGAGCTCTATTACTAAAGACACACACACGTTTCTTGATATTTTCTTTTGAAGGTTAATGCTTCAGTTTTCTTGTTTACCTTTCATCATTTTAACAGGTTTGTAAATATCCAAATCTATTAATAATACTTTCAATAAAGAGTTCCCTATAATGTTACGCCGGTTATGTGTAGAATATTTGCCATTTTCCTTCTTACCCTCAGGGCACGCAACTGACACGTGTATCATACTAAGCGGAGAATATTGATACTACTGTTATGGGGAACTCTGGCTTATGTAGCTAACATAAGTTTGACTAGATTTGTTATATATTTCTAGATTTTGTCGTCGACTTAATCCAAAACATTTGTGTGTTCGTTTCTTTGTTGTGACGTATTTACGTTTCATTGAGTTTAAAATCACAACGATTAAAAAAAAAATATAAGTTCAGAAATTTCTTATTGCTAGAGATTTGAGTAGAATGTACATTTACAATTGTTATAACAGGGAATATTAAACAGTTTTAGTTACTTCAAATTGGTAAACTTGGAAAAGCTGGGAATTTTACAAGAAATTGCCTGAAATGCTTAGAAAAGCTGAAATAGATTTTATAGATGTTGTGGGAAAAAGAAATTATACGGACGCAAAAAAGGAAAATCACTTTGGCTGAATGATATTTTCAAGAAATTACTTTTTTCTCCAGTAAGTAGGTTTTATATAGTTTTGAACTTTTTTTTGTAGAAGGTTTTACTTTCTCAATCAGACAGTTTCAGATATTCGTCTCAACAGCTACTATGAATTCACAAACAAAAAAAAAACATTAAACATAAGCTAGTGCAAGATAAAAAACTAAAAATTTAAAATGAAAAGCAGTAAAATACCTCATAATCATGCAAATTTATAATCATTTCATAATGTTCTATAGTCATAACGTAAAAACTAAACGAAACACAATTGTTTCAAATAAAAAAAATATATACCCTTATTTGTATTTAAAGTACGATTTCAATATTTATTACGTTGATAAGACATCCACTTTTACATTCCATTATCCTTGCATCCAGATACTTGCATGGAACTAAAGGCTACATACAGTCTGGCAGATCTGAATTGAGATCCATAAAAATTTCATTTTAATCCTCTTAGCTTGGAATACGGGAGAGTGGGATGACATTTTCAGGCAATCCGCTCCAATGGCCCGTAAGGAAAGAATGTCATTTTTAATATTCTCAATATTGAGGCTTTAAAGTGGCTTTTCTGTTAGTACACTGACTACATTTAGTTTGACTTTTATAAGCATGAGATAAAAAACTCCTTCAAGTATTCTTAACTAGTTCTTATGTATCTTTTAAAGTAATTGTTCAACTCTTGTAGTATCTTAATAACTATTTCTTTAATCCTTATGGATCTTAACACTTTTACAATTTTACAGTTTGAATATTTTATGAGCTCAAGTACAAATTGGTAACATTGAAAATATGTTAATGTCGCACTCGTTCAATTTTGAAGTCAACCCAAACCTAGTTAAGCAAAGAATATTTTTGGTAAATTAAAGCAATAAATGTTGTGTGCTTTAACTGCTGGTTAATGTTACTTAAATGTGAATAATGTCGATGAAACCATTTTTATGAAGGAAAACCCTAGTACTACTCTACTACTTAAAGTATTATTGTCGGTCACAGAAACATTATCCCTTAGGATAAGTCTTGTATCTCTGCTAATCATTACAACTTTGGATCTAAGACACTATAGAGCTAGACATTACTATATAAAGTATATAAGAAAACACATAATAATAAGTATATAATGGTGCAATAGACGTAAGCACGGGCACTGGTAGCGTGCCGTGATAGAGGCTCTGCAGACGACAGCTTGCGCGTCACGGTGTCACTTTGTCCAGGCGCCGTGCGAGTAGGACGTGTTGTGGATTGGTTATGATTTATTTGAACAAATTGACTATCACTATTAAAAGAAAATAATAAAAAAACTTTGAGAGGCCATTGAATTATATTATTTTTTTATGAAATTGAAGTAGTCAACGATGTAGATGACCTAACATAGATATACCAAGTGGTCACTGCCGCCCATCAACCAACTCAACATATATCAGCGGTTTTATCCTAAGTCGATCATAGTTTGCTGCTACTTCTGAAGACCTAAATGGTCGTCTCGAGTTCAAGTCAAGTGACATCCACTCCCACGAAATTCATTAGTTATTGAATATGAATTACTTAACGCTAGAAATAGGTATGACCTCATTACTACATTACCTACAAAACTACTTAAATTTTCATAAAACAATGAAAAAAGCATTTTTGATAGTGAAAACAGTGACTAAATTCGAATTTTGCAGCAGATCCCACTTATAAAACATCTGTTCGACCTATTATCACATCGAGGAAAGTGTACAATTTCCATCATGAATATTGTTTTCAGAGTAGTGTTGTGCTAGAAGCCGTGTAGGATCCGTTGCGCGGAACGCCTTCATAAATATTTCAGCTCACGTCGCCGGAGAGATTTACTGCGCCCGTTAACACTGCATTATGCATTTTGCAAATAATCACATTATTACTGCCGCTAAGTACTTAATGCGAGGAAATGCGAAATTTTCTTCAAAAATTCATGTACCAGATTTGATAATGCTTTTGAAAGTAGGATTACTATTTTTTGTTGCTGTTATTTATTAACGTCTATAAATGGTCATAAGTACCATTTCCCACACATATAGCTCTAAAACTCCTTGTTGATGCCCAAGATACATAGGAATAAAAGTGCAGAAACACCTAGACCCAGAACAGAAATTAATGAGTTCAAAGGAAGATATTTTGTACAGATATTATTTTATATAGAAAATAATAAACAATCTAAGGAAATTCATTCCCTCATGGGCTAAAAATCAGATGAAACTTTGTTGACAATAAAATTTCTGTTCTATCCACAAATTCAGACTTCAGAGAGATTAAATTCTTGTTATTCAATTTCTAGAACATCTGTACTTCGCGTTGGCTTCGCTACATGCACTTTGCAGTTTGACATCAATTATTCACGTTTTTTACAGAGAACGTCGGTAGAATCTCGCGAAAAGTGCTTTCTACATTCACGAACATTTTGAGGTTGGGAACTTGGCGAATGAATGAAATGAATTTTGAGATAAAATTCACACGTGACATAGTAGTAGGTATAGCTAGATTACTACCCGGCGAATATTTAATTTTATGATTTATATATTTTGGCCCGTCTGTTGGTTAGTTCTCTTGAGATATGTCTATGATACGTACGGCAATGGACGATACTTTTTTATGCTCGGTAAAATATATTTCTCTTACCACACCCTTGAAACTAGTTCACAGCAATGCTTAAAACAGCTTTTATTGGGCAAAAGTATGCATGAGTCGTAAATAAAAATATAAGTTACCTGTCTGGGGTTGCAACGCATTTAATTAATCATTAAAATTTCACCACTACATATAAGAATGTCCTAACAATATCTTAATAAAAAAATCAAATAATAAATGACCTTTTTTATGGCCTTACGAATAAATGTTTTGTAAATTATCCATACGATTTCTTATAACGTTTTTTAACACTTATACAACTAAGCTTGTGTAGAATAGTTTCTTTATAGAACACACTGATGTAAGTAATGTGTTACAGTATGTAAGTAAATCTCTTACTTCGCAAAAGTTTGTGAAGACATGGAGTTCCAACAATGTTTCCTCTTCAACTAGTCAGTCCCCAGGTAGTCTTGGAGTTTCGGAACAAATTTGAATTAACTTATTTGGACATCCTTTTACTTCATGTCCCATCCCTAGTTCGTAACATAAATGAGATCGAATAATACAAACATTTTTACGGTAATAATTTTACGTGAATACGAATGGTAATTTGTTTACATACATACTTAGAACGACATTTACGTCGTAGTACATACTGACTACATTTATAATCAGAACGTTTTACATTTAGTCACTTAAAATCTTTTGTGACTTAACTTTTTATTTTATCGATATCTAACTCTTTTCCTCTTAGAGTTATAGGCAGTTTAGTAAAATTAGTAAGCATTTTAGTTAAAATAGTAAAGAGATAAACTTATCAAGTGCGAATTTTAGAGTAGCATTAAGTAGTCAAACAGTTCTCGTATTTTGCTGGAAAGTTTAATTAATGATGCTGTTCCAAATTTACGATATACGACAGAAATAATGAAAACGATGTTGTTGTACATTTTTGGTGACCATCATCTACAGCATGGGCAACGCACCTGTGATTGACTTCAGGTTCCTTCTTTTTTATAGAATTAATTACTGATGGGCAGTTGAGACCACCTAGTATCAAGCTAAGTGGTCTCAACTGCCCATCAGTAACTAAGTAGACTGCACGTTCATTTACTACTTCAATATTATACAAAAAAGAAACAAAACATAATATATCGAAATCTGTATGATTCGCATTTAGTTAACAGTATAGAGAATATAACACATACTCGTTGATATTAGGTACGTGTTTCTCTTCTGGTGTATTTTGCGATTCATATGATGACGTAGCCCGAGGGAGAATTGTAGAATCGAAATAAGTTAATTTAGATTCAGACCGAAACTGAATTTTGTCGACGTTGGAAATTGTTGGAAAAATTACGGGAGCGTCTTATTAGATGGCACAGTGATCTAAAAAGTTAAATATTTTTTAAGCCGCAGATAACCATTTCGTTTCACTATGAATTTAATCTGCTGCCCTCGTGGGCGACGGTTAATAAGGTAGGCTGGAAGATGAGTTTACTGGAGCTCAGATATTAGAAAATAATTTCCGAATGGTACCTTATGATAGACTATATGTAAATTACAATAATGAGGTTATTCCACTTGTTGATCAATATACTGATTTGACATCTGCACTAAACCAACCTCTTCAATTTTTTCCCAAAAAAGAAATGTATATCTGATACCACCATATCTGATAAATTATTAAATTTCAATTTTCAGTAAGCTCAAATAGAATAGACTAATTGATAGATAGAACAGATGATTATTTATAAACAGTAAGGCGATAGTCAGCTATATTTTAGGCGTCATAAGATACTTGTGCATTTCTAGTGAACAATCTGTAAGTTGGCTGAATGCCTGACCCGATTCGCTACATATGTTCTGACAAGAAACCGCTCTCCTTAATGCATTTCTGGTCATTGTTGAATTCCGGAACATTTCCTTTATTCAAATGTTCCTAGTTTTCCAAAGATATACTACTAATAAAACTTTTGTAATAAGGATCCCATTTTAAGGAATATACAAAGTAGGGGGATATGAAAATAAGAACGGGTCTTTTAACCTTAATATAGGTAAGTTGCATGTTCTATCACGTTGTTCGAGTATAGACAGTATTAAAATATAAAGGATTTTTGTTCGGAGTGTGATTTTCTACCGGGAGGAATATGTTATATGTCAGATTTTCAGGGGATAACACTTTCTATTTTAAAATTATGACTCGCTCTTGAAAGTTATCTTGAATAATTTTTCTCTCCCTTCTCCTGGATCCATCAGTAGTAAATAGATTATGAGAATAATATGTAAAATTATATTAGAATGCACTTAATAAGTTATTGGAACATTACCGTGTTTATTTTCGAAAACAGGATATAATTGTAGGAAAAATACATCATTATGTTTTATTTAGTAATGATGATTTGCATAATTAGGAAGGCATTGTTAGAAATAATGAAAAAGCGAATGGAACAAAGGTTATACACTTGAAAATAACTTGATTTACTGTTAGAAACAATATATCAAGAATATTACGTTGAGTGGCTTGTTATTGTGGTATTTAATATTGAATTAATTAACGTTTTATGCAACTCTTGGCATTTGGTTTTTAAAATGTGTTCATAAAATAATCTTTATGCATTCGTTCATATAAGAAATAACTCCATAACCTACATTTTTATTATGCAACGAATTTCTGACAACATATCTTATTTTCATTATAATATAGGATTAATTTTATTTCATGTCTGGTTCACGTCTCGTGATCCGTAAACATTTAAGTGGTTTTTAATGTAAATATCAGATAATTAACTATACATAGGAATATTATCTCATAAGTCGTATGTGTAAATAAAAACAAATTCTATATGTAACACATCTTTGTAAAAAAAACCATTTAATTCTATTTATTAAAATAATTCAGGGAATTTATTCATTGCATTTTTTTTATAACCAATAAGTGCTGATAATAATTATCCTTTAAAAGCAGAGTCAGAGTATTACATCAAGGAAAAAAATAAAGTAAAAGTGAAAACTCGGTTCTCATTTACGTAGCGTGGCGACGCAGCGTGGATAAAGTTAAGAGGGAGAGGCGACGCGGGCGTCAGCACGCCGGTCAATATGGTGAGTGGCTGTGCGCTGTGCGGACGATCAATTCGACGGCGCGAGCACGGACCACCTGTAGCGTGCCACCCCACTCTCCCCGCCCCACCAACATCGACACGTGACGTAGACGTCGAGAAATCCGCCCAAACGTAAACATTAATTCTTACTTCATTCTTCATTGTTCAGAATGTCGCGCCACGCGTGCGGATTCCGATCTCCGCGTATTGGTAAACAAACACCGACGACGCGTATATTTTAAACAACTAAACTGCAACACACCTACATTACCACACAACCATGTTAGTAATTCAATTAGTTCAAGGAATTAGTGCTAGTTACAGCAGGGACAATTATTGATGCATTCCACGGTAACACGTCCTTCCACTCATTTAGTAATTGAGTTTATGCAACTTTGTTATCATTATGATACTGTCAATTAAGTAAAGTTCAACAAGGTAACTCTTTCATATGTGGAGCGTTTTAATTAGTAGGGCGTTCATCGTTAACTAAAATACTAATTTATTTTGTGTTAACAATGTAATAAACATGTCTAATAAGAACATTAATCAAAACTGCATTTTTAATATACTCACGATGTATTTGTAGTATGTACTTATTAAATTTGTCAGTAAAAAATATTGGTAAGGTTACGCAGATTCATTTTAGGAGTTAATAATTTGTAAGTTTTTAATGCATCCCGTTAAAAGTGAATTGCAACTAGTTATTGCATATGTTAATTCTAATATATATTATTTTTCTAATACTTTTGTTTAGGTATATAATAATGAAAGAAAATTATTTTGGACGCAAGGTGGAAAGTAAATATACATAAGTAAGAAGTATTTTACTCTAATTTGTTTATTTTTAATTTAACAAGTCAAAAAAAGGAATTCTATTAAGATATTTTGAATTATAATGGCAAACGATGATCTTATTGATAGCTTATCATAAAACATTTTCTACAGGTAAGATCTTGACAGTGCAACGGTATACATATATCTATTATCTACCATAACTAGGTACTGCCGTACTTAACTTGCCCAACTAAAAATTTTTACCCGACTGCGTCAGAGCGACGGTAATGTTTGTCAATTACTTTTACGAAAATACTCTTTTAACGATGTGGTTGTACAATGTACCTTTGTAGACTAACAAACTATAACTAAATATATGCATGTGAGAAATACCAACCCATGGGCAAAGCATGGTCAGCATGGTGCACGTGGTGCGTAGGGTAGTCATAGCGATAGTATCGCGCGTAGGGGTCGTGCGCGGGCGGCGCGTAGTAGGCGTGCGCGTACGGTGGGTAGGGCAGCGGCGCGTAGCTGTAGCCATCCCAGCCCGCGCTCGCGCCGGCGCCGTACTGCGCGTGCGCCGCCCCGCGGTACTCCCCGTACTTGCAGCAATCCATGCCCACCCGCGCCTACGCAGCCGGCAGCGCGCCCGGCCACGCTCGCCCGCAACGACTCGCGCGCGCTCTCATTGCACTCGCACTACCTCGCTACCTATTCTACACTACCTCGACCTCCCCCGCTCCAAATACATGACAATCTAACCCCAACAATATCCCACTATTCTCTTTCAACTATAAACCCTCGATTTAAACAAATCCCCAATACTTTAAAGCGACTTTTAGACGTCCTCCAAGTTCTAAACCCTAGAATGGTTCGCGTAAATCGAACGCAGTTTCGCGGCGGGAAACGGACGCGGGAGCGACGTTAGTTAGCGAAAAGAGGGCGTTCGAGTTTGCCGGCGACGTCGAGATTCGATGGACGAGGAGGGCGGCGGAAGGGCGGGGGCCGCGGGAGGGGCGACGCCCGCTCGCCGGCGGCTCGGCGCAGCGCGGCGCTCGACGGACGCCGACTGAAGGCGCCGCGGAATCGATACGCCGCCGCCGCGTGCCCGCGCCCGCACTACCTGCCCGCGCCCGTATTGCGCGCGAACTTTGTCTTCCTCCACGAAATTTTATATTTAGAACCATGGTGAAACAATTGATCAATACTTTGCACTATTAATTAGTATACACTTTCTCCCTGTCTCTACATAGGACCTTCATTTCACTTGACACTACAAGTTAGATGTTTTACCCCGATGGTCTAATATGTTTAAATTACAATATTTTAAACTTATTAAAACTTTTAATACTGTCAAAGAATGGAAAGTACGTAAGAAATAAGCGCGATTAAAAACCTCAATATTAATAAATTTGTTATTTCTAACATAAAAAGATAAAATATGTTTTTTGCTCGTGTATATTAAAATTAAATTGTGGGTACCGACAGCGTTTGGGTTTACTACATTTGTTGATTTCACCAATGGGCTCCCCATTGGTGACAGTTTGTAATGACTAGTAAAATACAATTTAACAACGATTCGGGCCGATTCGCACAATCTCAGTTTATGCACCGTAACTGATGGTGAATATTTGCAAAGTTTTATCGAATTGCGCGTAGACGGCGGTGACCCACATTGAACCAGTGGCGCACCACACATCACCCCTTCGTCCTTCGCTTACCAGATCTCAACCGCAAACTTTGTTTTGCCACATTAATAAACAGTACAACGACTTACTCGATAATTGTCACCATTTCACTCAATTCTGTACTCTTCCTCCCGCGGTCTCTTATTATTTTCGATATTTATTTTGTTCGATATTATATTCATTTTGTTAAGATCCATTCATTTTTATCCCTTAGCATATACTTTTTAAACTTAAAAATTAAATAAAGGCATCGCAGTAAAACCTATTAAGTTAAAGCTATATTTAAAACTATTTTTTATCCTATACTTATGAATATATTTGTGCTCTACATATATTACATTGAATAGGTTGCACCTACATTAATAATTTTGACACGTTGCAAAATAATGTAAACATACGATATATTTTGCGAAAGCTGTAATACTGTGCAACTTAATCTAATGTAGTATTACTTTAATCGCTATCACGAATAAGCGGACCGGTTATAACACACAGTTAAATGTAAATAAATCAATATTGATATGCCGATAAGATTCTAAATTATATTATAATTAACATACTTGTACATAAAATAATTTACATTTTTCTAAATTATTATATATTATTTGTTCACAAAATATGATATACATAAAGAGTGGTAAATATAAATAGCCATAATAAACATGTATACAAATTATAATGAAAACTTTTAAAAAAAAA
>DWNE01000997.1:0-24134 GCA_018249875.1 Cecropterus toxeus | reverse complement strand
CAATTTATTGCCTTTCTGTTCATTTAGTCTAATCAGATAGACTGACGAGTTTATGATATGTTCACTGCTTGTTGACCTAATAACTGCAAAGGTTTTTATACATAAGCACACGCGTCATCGTCATCTCAACACATTGACAAGAATCTTCTTAATATATATAAATTACTCGTCAAGTTGTTAGTCCGCTATGGACTCCTAAACTACTAAATCGATTTCAAACAAATTTTCACTTCGTGTGTAGTTTGATGTAAGATAATATGGCTTATTTCTTAATTTATGTTGCAATGCAATAATATACAATAAATTATTATATATTGTATATTATTGCTTATGTGGATTTTTGCTACTAAAATATAAATACACATGTTACTCTATTAAGCATGAACCCGAAATTACATGCACCGCCTAGTAATTACATGTAACGCTCTTAGAAGCGCTCGGTAATTATTCTAAATACAAACAGTATCTAATTATCTCGTACTATGTCCGCTAAACTATTTATAATGGCGATAATCAGGAGTAAACTATTAAATGGAATGATATGAGACAGCTACATATTATTATGTAAATAAGTAGATTTATGTATTTAATGTAGAATATGCATAAAACTTAAATTGCATACATGAGTCTAGCATATTTTTCTTTCTTTAGGAAACTGTCGGTTTATTTTTATAAATCTTTACCATCAATGATGAGATCTTGGTAGGAATATATCTTCTTTCAAATAAGGCGTTTTCATTTTGTTTAAGTATTTTATTCATTACTTCCAGGATTTAAAAAGTACATTCGAGAGAATGTGAGAGATATTTTATGCATATTTGGAAAAAATAAGTTAAAATAATAAACTAACAAAAATGACATAAACCTACGCGCGTTTATCGTCGTTCAACATCCGAGTGTTTAGTTCTCTGTTAATAACAAACACATCCTATTACAATAAGAACTGTGATACAAGATTATCGCTTTGTATATAATTATGTAAGAATCAGTCCCTAAAAGTTTATGATTGGCACGAAAATACTTGTTGATAGAAAGTAGGTTGAGAGAGCTACTGCCATTGTGTGATTAGGTAGTCTATCAATGATCAAACATTAGGCCCGCACACATGGATAAAACATATAACTATAACGGTAGGTTTACGGTATATTATGTTGGGAAATATGTTGCAAAATACCAAATACACAAGAACGTAACAAATGTATATACATTAATGTAAATTATTTTCTGCAAATGCGATAGTGAATTCCGAGTCATACGCTGGTAATTGTCTATCGCATTTTCAGAAATGTGTGACTTGCCAAGTGGTAGAGCCAATGTAGTTCGACCGGGGAAGTACCACCGCCACACCTATTTCTAGCAGTTCTTGCGTATCGGTGGAAGGGTGTGGTTGCCGGCTCACTTATGTATGAGGCGACCATCTCAGTCTTTGGGAGTAGCGACGCATATCGTGATCGACTTCAGACAGGTGGACAGGTGGACTGCATGCTCGTTTGCTACTTCATTCTTATAGGAAAAAATATATGTAACAAATTGTATTAAGCTTAATATTAACTATAACTCAAAAGCGTCTTTACACCTAGGATCACGTTAGTGCTTAGACCATGACGTACAATCTTAATACACGGTTTTTACATAAGTAATTTATAAAGGCTCTTACATCCTCCACAGCGGCTCTTCGGGGAACTCAACAGCGATGACGTCCTCAGACTGCGGCGTGTTCAGCCTGTGGTAGCTTAGCTTCTGGTCTCGATTTACCTCCGTCTCAGAGCCGTCCGTCTTCCCGCCTTGGTCCGGGTACCTCTGTGCGAACAAGTTATCTTATAGACTTCTAATATTCAAAGATGCAGTTTGAATAGGTTTCGAATAGTACCACCCTCTTTTCCCTTGGATGTCGTAGGAGGCGACTGAGGGACAAACTCAAAAGGACCATAGCAACTTCCTGTGTACTATTGACACGGTCGGCGGTCACCAACACACATGCCAGTCGTGGTTACTAGTGGTATAATCCCCCATTAGGGAGAGGTCAGCTGACTGATGGATGGAATACTCAAAAAAACTACATTATATAAAGTAATTACAAGAAATGTTATTAAATGGGTTAGAAAGACCCGTAAGTGGCGATTACGTTTAGATAAAAGCACAGGTCGCTCCCGACCAGGGGCCTGGATGTCCTTAACAAGTAAGCAGGAAACCATGGGATTTAGAAAACATAGCTGTTCAAGTGGCAACAATTAGCGTAGGGGCTCATCCAGTAGAGCTTAAAATGTGTATTTTGCTTACAATGTAAGGAGCCACAGTGGCATATATGAAAGCGGCCATTTCGAACCTTTATTTATGGAGATAAATTACATCTATATCTATATAATATATAAAAACGAGTTGGTGTGTCTGTTTGTTAATTAAACATTCAAGATATTTTTCACTATTTAAAGATGGCGAGTACTTTAGTGACGTCACTAAAACAGCCTTTTATTTTACTCTTCCATATTGCCATACCTGGCACCTTTACAATTTAATTTATTCATGTCTCATAGCGAACCACGAGTTTCAGCTATAAACTAGCTTCCTCGCGTATGAAGATCCTCATGCGTCCAGATAATTACCATTCTGATATGATTCGTATGGTACCCATTTTCATTTATTTCATTTCATTTCCCCTTTCTTTATAATATAATAAAATAAAATAAAAATAAATAAATAATATTTACTTACAGAGTAAAACAAGCCTTTATTGTCCTTGGTCCATGACATCGACGCGAACTTCACTTTTTCCAATACTTCCGGATAGTCCTCGCCTTAAAATAAGAGAGAGAAAATTGAGTATTTGATTATCGATCTTACATAACAAAACAGACAAACAAAAGAAATAATATCATAATTTTATGCCAGTAATCACCATATATTTTGACCCCTAATAGCATGGTGACAATAAAATGGCATGGTCTAATGATTTTTCTGTGGTTACACTAAAGACGGAATTATACGATTTATTTCAAAATAATATATATATATACAGATATAAGTCGAATTGAGATGCCTTTAATTGAGTCTGCCTTTAATTTGAAATTACAATTTCGCAATGGAGAAAATTATATGTAAGTTGGATACTTATAGTACTTTTACTGTATACAATTGACAATTGACTTGAATTCATATCTCATTGTATATAGATTACAAAGTAAACAATTAGATTTTTTCATACGCACAAACATACACTTCGCGAGAGTTTTCTATAATAAGATTTACATATGACTATCGCTCCTAGACAATCATTTTCCGCAATTATATCGTGCATATTAAACTTAGAGCCTTGTGTTTTATTGAGGTCTTACATCATTCCTGGTAGCGTCGCACTTGAACACACCACAAATGCTTTTTTTATTGTATTTCAAGTAAATCGACATTTATCACCACAATATCGTAATCGTAAATTACTCGTAGCATCGGAAAATACGTCGATTTAAAGTACTTGATTATTGTAAAATTGATTAAAGTACATACTTTATTATTGTAAAGTTTAAAATTGTTTACTACTGTAGACGGAGGTATTCATGTATCTTTTCACCTGAAACTGCTGCCACTAGTATACAAGGATGGAATAATTATTCAGATAACACTAGCGACTTAAGATCATACAAAGGAGGTGGGTTGATAAGGGCAATTTTCCGCCCATCACACAATCAAAGTTGTGACAACATATTATGACCAAAAAATCGTTTAAACACACATGCCGCCGTCCTTCCCGGGGTTCCTTGGACGGTTCGAGCTCCCACTGTTCTTTTAGTCGTCTCTTACGACAGGCAGGGTATACCGTAGCCCTATTTTGGTCCCGTTACTACAGGGACATCCTTGTTCATACCTGTAGCAACATCCTTAATATGTATAGTGATCCAATCGGATCCGCTGGCCGACAGTCCGTACGCGAAGGTGGCGCCATCTTCGGTGAAGCGGCTGCCCGATAGCGCTATGGTGCCGTCTTCGGAGAGGGTGTTCGGGTCTAGGAACACCCTGGGTTCCCCGTCCAGGCTATCTTGGACGTAGAGGACACTAGAAAATAGAAATTATTACCTATTTACAGGTGGTAGAGCCGATTTTTTTCGAGCGGGGAGGTATTTCTAGCGTAGAGCAGTTCTTGCGTTTCGGTGGAAGGGTATGGTTGCCGGCTCACTTATATGAAGTTACTTACAGATGTCCATGGGCGGCAGTGACCACTTACCATCAAGTGGACAGCTCGTTTGGTACTTCATTCTTATAAAAAAAATATATACCTATATATAATGGCGTGTGACGATATTACAGATTGGTTTCAGAGTATTGTGTATGTGTCAGTTTGTGGGTATGTTTGTGTTTGTAATTGTAAGTGTCTGTGTTTTATACAGTATGTCTGTAACATTGTTAGCAACACGTTTGAAGTAAATAGACTTAAGTAATACTAACGTCTAACTAGTACGGTAAATTAGTTTTGTTCAAATATTGCTAGTCTTATAGCTAAGGAACCCAGTTTGAACACGCTTTCTACACTCATAGCCCCACACTAGGATTTTCTCCTGTGTCGTGGGTGCCATGTTCACACAAAGACCAATACACAAACATCCAGACCCAGAAAATCTAATTTCATCATCAATATATCTGTCTGGCCGGGAATCGAACCTGGGACCCATAGCGCATCAAAACGGTATGGTGACCGCTCCCCCACGCCGGTCTTTGTGTGTCCATGGCACCGACGACACAGGAGAAAATCCTACTGTGGGGCTATGAGTGTAGAAAGTGTTTAGGTTTTTGTTATGTTCCTGTAGCAGCGTTATGAAAAAAAAGATGTAGTCACAAATTACAGTGGCTACTTACTTCTGGTTTTGTAGTCCGGTGTTCTTGAAGAAGAAGTACCTGTCCCCTCGTCTGAAGGGGCAGGAGTACTTTGGATAGTTCCATAGCTCTGTGAGTCTCTCGTGTATGTCCGCCTTCACGGGACACGCGTCTAGGAACGGTCGAGTGATGCTGTTTTGTGCGTCTATGAACTCTTTGGTCTCTTTCGAGTCGGGGTCCTCCAACCAACGGTAGGGGTCTGCTATCTGGAAATATTTTGTTAGTGTATCGTCTAAACATTCATTTCAGTTCAACAAACATAGTTTAATAATCACTGAAGGTAAATTGACGTGAGAAAATTGAAGAGCAAATGATTATTATCATTACGTTTTACCTATTTTTAATTTCAGATAACTTGCACACCAAAGTTAGTAGTAGTTATTAAAGCCTGATGTTGCGCTGCCATTAAGTGCTTATATTTCTGCACATACTGACAATTCTACAGATTCGTATATTTCAGTTACCATTTTTTTATATATTTTATTTTAGTTTTTTCCACTATTTCGCTTGCACGATCTATATCCCAAAAGTAAAAATCCCGACTACCCAGATACTTAGTCCCAAGTATACATCTTGTAAATGTGTAGCATTTTGTTGCAAAATATGTAGAATTTTCATGTACCTAATACAAAGTCATATCAATGATGCACAAACAGATTCAGCTCCATTCATTATATCATAGATAGAATATAGATAGGAGTTAAAATATAGATATCGATTAACATAGGACATGCTGCGCAATATGTACGTCATTCTCATATCGCCAATCATCTACCTATTGATCGCATCGTGCTTAATCTGTCTGATTAGCATTACACATTCATATACATATTTACATTATATCGAAATTGTGAAATGGTAGTAGACGAACTTCCCTTATGTTCACTAAAGATTATTGCAGTGAAACTTCTTTATCGACGTGTGAGATAAATTTGCCGTCACATTTTTCTGTAACGCGTCACATTTTCATTATATAAAATCTGCTTAAAAGCTAAATTATTTATGTTACATAAGCCACGGAAAGTGCAAACATTTTAAATGCATCTACACTAAACTAATCTGACACATGTATCTCCACATTGTCTATTTGCAAGAAAGACAGCGTATATCCGACATGCGACACACCTATTTCTATCGTGAAATTAAATTCTAGAAATTTCAATGGAAGAGTATGGTTGCTGGCTCACTTATATATGAGACCACCATCTCAATTGTCGGGAGAAGCACCTTAAAAAAAACGCACGCTTTTTACACTCATAGCCCCACACTAGGATTTTTCTCCTGTGTCGTGGGTGCCATGGACACACAAACACCAATACACAAACACCCAGACCCAGAACAGAAATCTGAGCTCATCATTCATATTTCTGTCTGGTCGGTAATCGACCCCGGGACCTACTGTGCGTTAGACCGGTATGGTGATTAGACTTATCTGTGATTGAGTTCTAGTGTCTGAAAGTTGGGACGATAGTCGAATAAAATCGGCGTCGGCTCCGGCCACAAATCGATCTTCGGTCGGATACTTTTGGATTCAGACACAGTAACATGTGTACATGAACAGCAGAAACCACTTACTGCTGTACCACGAAGTGGACTGCACGCACGTTAAAAAAAGAGATATTAATACTATTTATGAGAGCTAAAGTAAGTGCATAGGTTCATATAGATAGTATTGTTCGAAAATAGTAACAGGAACTGCGCGTACATGTACTAACTATGAACTATAGTTAAACTTATATCATCATTACTTTCACTAGAACGTTACGCTCTAGTAGTGGTTTTATTAACAATAGTTTAATTTCATGCCGCTTAGTATTTTATTTGGGTAAAAATATTAATAGGTGAATTATTATTTACATAAATTTATTGTTGGTAAAACACAGCCCTAATCTATGTACTACGTTCAGTCCAGAGCAGGAATTCCCAAAACGATATCCACTCCAGGGGAAACCGGATAACCGCAGTTTTTAAATTCATTAGTCGTCAATTATTGTCCCACAACTGGGCACTGGTCTTCTCTCAGCATGAATGAGAGAGTTTTAGGCCATAGTCTACCGCGCTGGGCAAGTGCGAATTGTTAGACTTTATACGTCTTTGAGAACTCTCAGCTGTACAGGTTTCCTCGGGATGTTTTCCTTCACCGTAAAGTAATTAATTTCTTATACACACATCATTTGCAAACAAATTAATGCGTGCCTGGGATGCGAACCTCGGAGGACCCTCGATTGAGACCGAGTTTCAACTCTGGTAGGTAAAATGTTTAGTAAATTGTATGAATAGGAAGAAAACTAGAACTAGAATATTTAAAGTAATTTGTGAGATATGTGTTAATATTGAAAAAAGGGGCTTGCTTTAAATAGTTTAGAAATTCCTGGTCTAAAAAATATAAAAAATAAAAATTATCTTTTATAGTATCATCGATAGTAGTGACATGAATATTAATATTACCAGTTTTCCGCCTCAACAAATTTAATTCAAGTTTCTATAATATCTTTCACGACACGAATGCTCTTTGAAACTCTTGATTTCAAAGGAATACCTAGAATTAATTTGCCAAGATTTTGATTCTTGTTTCTCGTCCGCATTTCTAAGTTGACCGGTCACTTGAGCAGACTTAACTATGCGCGGTATAAAAAGGTCGTAAAGGGGGTCAATGAACAACTTTTTTTTACTACAAACGTGTTTAATCGCTATGTCTTGAGTATCCAAGCGTTGGACTTGGCGCAAAACAATATACTGAATTCCGTGGATTGAATATCGACGAGCGACGCGTTCAGAATGTAATGATTCAAGCCTTATGGGTATGTTGTTTCTTGTGTACTAACATATTTCGTTGCAAATAAACTATTTATTGACTCACCTCTCCAAAATATTCTGAGATAATCTCAAAGATCAAGGTTTGATGAGTGTATCCTACCGTTCTTACATACAGTACTGACATAAGGAAAACACCTGAATTTGCATTTAAAGGTCAAATCTACTTACTAGGTGCTTTTAAAAATATACACATATCCTTCTTCCTTCTTTTTTAATCCAAAGGCATACATAAGTCAAATAAATAAATAGACTCCCAAAAGGGAATTCATATAGAGATACTCGTCCGCTGCGATATGGGCGGGTAGGAAGTTCATTTCCTAAGGCTACTTTTCGATTGTTTCGGAATGCCTTGCGTAAGATGTATTTGATTTATGCGCTTAATACTAGCACAAAGTGTGTATTGTTTGTCAGTCTATTTGGTTACTTGTCTACGAGCCTATAACAAATTCAGTGGAGGAGATAAAGATTATGATTATAATACCAAATTCTTTGTATAGCGAATATTATTCTAATTACACTGTTATTTTTAGATCATTGACAAATAACGTGCGGAAAATTTGAACGCGAACAATAACTTAAAAGTTCTTTTGTTAGTGGATGATGAAATAGTTAGCAGAATAGAACAGTCGCCAGTCAAAGAGGTGGTCATAAATAATCATTAAAATCGCACATTCTACACTAATTTGCCTTGAAGTAGATTAGTGCAGAACGGTATTATGTCCGATTTCGTGGTAATGTATATATGTTTCAGGCCTTCCCAGTTGTGAATCGTTCAAAGCCGGTGCAGACAAAAAATTAATCAGCTACACTACGCTGTAGAAAATATAATAAACACATTTTTTCATAAATGCATTTTAATTATTAAGTAAAATTTTCAATTAATGTCTTCATCAGTACATGCGCTTCCTTCTGTTTGGTTAATAATATATAGCTTAATAGCCTTCCATTATCCGAGTTGACAACGATATGGGAATATTAAATGCCATCAAGTTCAAGCTTGCAACCCTTAGTTTAAGATGTTTCAAAAGAATGACAATACTGTAATAAGTAAATATATATAATTGCCTAAAATGATTGTGTCGTTAGCATCTTACTATCATAAATTAATTAGTTATTTTTTTTTCAACAATACTATTATCAAAAAACATTATTCTCATACCGTATCTTATCAGTCAATAATTTTGCACGTTATAAACACACTGTACGCGGCCGGCAAGTGTGAAACACGTTGTGTACTAGAGCTAATTTCGGGCAATTCGACTATTAACGTGCTAATTAACCATACGAACTCCGTATCGTTAGAGACCCTCAAGATAACTTCCTTAACGACGTAAAATAATATCTACATCGTACGATTTTGTTTAAACTTGTTGTTTTTTTTTCTTCTAACACTAGCGGTATTTTAAGACATTAATAGGAGGGTCAGCACGAATATTTCCCTGCCAAGGTTTACTGTTGGCACGAAACCGGTAATTACATATTAAATAGACAAATTAATAATTTGGTTACATTACCTTAGTGCCATGGTAGTCGTCGACGACAGTCTCGTCGCGCCTGGCATCCGGGTACACGAAGCTCATGTTCCGCTGCGGAGTGGTGGATGCGCCGGCGCACTGCAACATCCAACATACTAACACAACTGCGGCGGTAACACAAAGCGAATGCATGGCGAGCCCTACACCCGCAAACAGCCGTCACGAACTGACCGCCACGACCGACAAGCCCCTCTTATATCGAAACGAGTCGACGACAGATCTGAACGCTGGAGCCGAGATGTATCGATAGGTATACCCTATTACTCCTCGTCTCGGCTCTCGCTGTGACATACATTTCAATTTATCGACTGTCCGTCACAGATGACAACGTTCTTTTTAAAAATAAAAGCGTCTTCGACTTTTTGTCAGCTGCCGTCTTCCGATCGAACAGTTACGTGAATATATTATGAACTGGTGTATAAGTTTTATATGATTTATTTGGACACTAGAGTATATTATATCACTTTACTTAGGGCTAATACTATGCACTATGAAATTGACATTGACAATATTTGAGAAAGTTGATACATTGTTAGCGTTAGAAATAAATAGCTTCTAAGGGTAACCAAAAGTTGGATGTATTTAGAAGCCAATAAAACAGGTTACACAAGATAAACCTGTATAGCCTCATAAACCAGAAACAACCATCGATTTCCTTTATCGATTTACTTTCCTTGTATAATATTAAAAAATGACCTATTTTCTTTTTTTTTCAGTAATAACAATAAATAGTGTCAAATAGTTGAAACAAAATGGGATTAACAAAAGATTAAGATGTTATGAAATCGTACGACGCTGCTATTAACCTATAATATTTTAGAATTTGATCTCCTTATTAACTAAAAAATATATTTTTCAGGAAGTACTTTCGTGGTCAAGGCTGGTGGTTCGCGCGTGCTAAAAGGTCCTCGAATGCAAAGGAATTATCATCCTTATGAAAAAATAAGCGGTCATGAAGACTGCGAACAGAAATTAAACTTAAATAAATATAGAAATATATGTAGAGAGATATATTCTTTGCACACATATAATGTTTACTAATAACTACTAATAACGCACGGAGGTATATTTATGTACATATAAACACAGTATACATATAGCTCATGGAAAGCGTTCGGTGAAGATGACCTGACTTCCATGATTTTTCTTCACCCAGAAAGTGCTCAAACAAACTCTTCCAAACTAACATCGTTAAAAACATTAATGCAAAAAAATATATATTTAGATTGGTCTATATACTAGCTTTCATTTGACGACAATATGGGTAATATTGTCGTAATACTAAAATGAGATCGTCCCTCCCTCCTCTTTTTACTCTATTTCCAGGCGGCATTTTTAAAAATTATATAGCCTATATCACTCTTCAAACTGAGACGACTTTAATGATATGTCATACGTCACAATCCGTTAAGCCGTTTGGGCTGTAGCGTGTGCCAAGGAAATGGACATACAAACAAACAAACACACATACGTTCGAAAAACATTACCAATATCAAAAAACATACCTCCTTCTGACGCAGTCGGGTAAAAATGTATGGTTCATGATATGAAAATATTACTAGTGTTTAACCAATGCTAGGTTTAAACAGTAGGTTGTACTTAAATAGAGATAAAATACACACATTATTTATAACGTTCTAGATTTATATGACAAAATTTACGTAAGACTAAAACCAAATAGAATAATAATCGCAGGTATTTGTTATTGTGCTATACAGTTACATTTAAGAAACTTGGGCTCTGTTTAGCGATAGCACGCCGTATTCGATGTCATGGACTGAGACCAAAAAAATATAAGACTAAAGCTTTTGGTAAAATTAAATTGAAGTAAACCAAATTATCGATTACCTTTAGTAAAACGCAAAAGTTGTTACGTTGTAACATGCCATACATGGCCATCATATATTACTCCGTTTATCATCTGTGTCATTTTAAAAAAGATGTCTTTGAAAACATGTTTTACTAATAGAATCTTTAGAAACATTTTTACTAAAAAAAATTCAAATTCTTCCTAGAAGAGTCCAAATTATTGGGAGGTCTAAAAAATATCCACATATTTTTCTAAAAAACTCACCCCCCGGGAAAAAGGCCACAGTTTCATTTACGTAAATCATTTAATAATTTTAAGGAGGGCCATAAAAACTCTGCCTTAAAATGTTTTTAAGGTGTTGTCTTCTTTTTTTAGATCTGAGGTTATACATTGAAGGTTATTCTGTATTTGGATCATTAATGACAATAATTTGTAAGTGTTTTCACACTTCAGAGAGCATTTTTTATTAAGAAGCCTTGAACTTTGTCATCATTCAGTAGTTGTAGATCATATATGAACTTTAATATTAATGACATAAAATTGATAAGTTTTGATTATGTTTTTTTTATATAAGGTTGAAGTAGCAAACGAGCATGCACTCCACGCGATGGTAGGTTACCACTGCCGTCCATGGACATCGGTAAGCAACTCCATACAGAACAGGGGTTCTATCTGAAGTCAATTAAAGATGCGTTGCTATTCCTGAGGACTGTGATGTTCACCTCATATGAATGTGAGCCGGCAAACACAACCCTTCCCCTGAAACCTGGGAACAGGTTCACGCTAGAAATACACCAGTGGTGCCTCCCCAGTGGAACTGTATTAGTTCTACGACCTTCAGAAATAGGTGTGGTGATATACAAGATATAAATGCAAATTTAAAAGACATATTGCACTTCCATATCTTGAATTAAAGCAGGCAATAACAATAATGTTGTCAGTTGTTATTTTTTGCTCATTCTTAAGCTTTCTAATTTTAATCTACATCTGCTATTATTCTAAAAATACTTATAGAGAAATTGCGAATGTATGACATACATATGTAAAATAAAGTTAGTTCTTTGTTTTTTGGCAAAGGAAGATCTGTCGCCAGGTTAGGTGATCAAGGCAATGCAAGTCATGGGGAGTGGTTGAATTTTGAGAAAACTCTGAAAGCGTGATTCAGAACATGGTGCAGGTGGTCGCCACAGTTTGATATAAACTTCAATAACAATACTTTTTAATTATATTAAAGGTGGTTGAAATCTACATAGTGTAGATGCAACAACATCACTACTACATCATCCTGCCCTAATAGTTAAAAAGGCACAGGTAACAAAAAATCAAATGGGAGGAAAAAATATTTTAATTTGAGTCAGTCAATATAAGGCAACCGGGAAAATATTTAGTTTCATTGTTGATCATTTCATATTACAAAGATTACTGGAAGAAACGCATTACGCCTTAATTGAACGTCAAAATTGAAACAGCACAATACACACATGAAAAAATGGTAGATGAGCCCTTTCTTTCTGAATCCACTGAATTATGTGACATAGAGGTAATTTTAGAGGCAGCAGAGGAACCTAATAGTATTATATATTATATTATTATATTAGTATTAATGGCTCAAAGATTCTGTGTTGTAGTTGCAAAGATCTGCGTAATGCATAGATACTGATATAAAGTACTTTGTTCTGTCCTAAACCGTAACAGGGCTATAACCTCAGCGACCTCCCATCCTAGTTGGTATTATTAACACAATATTCTTGTGCAACACATATCACTTAATAAACTATTTGTTTTATTTTTAATAATATCACATATGGTGTAAAACTAAGTGGGGCTTTTGTTTATTTGCAGTCTAAAATACCTAAGAATTAGTGCATGTTCCTTACTATATTTAGTATGATTTTGATCACTTTTATATCATATATTACCTACAGTTGACAGATTTTAAATTGTTTAATATTTATATATATAACAATATTGGACATCTTTAGCGGTATCAGATTAACAAAAAACTAGTATGAACACCTCAATAACAATTGTCTATACATCAATGTCCATATGGCTTACTTTAAAACATATTCATGATGATAAAAGGTTGATGGCATTGATAGTAACGACTTCCATAACAAATAATGTATCATATATAGGTCCCAATGTCAAAGAGGATATCATTATGTCAATAATATGATATGAAACAAACACTGCTTATTAAACGACATACCTATGTATGTTACCTCAAGAAAAATAGTTTTCCAAATTCCAATAAGTGGGTAGTTAGCATTTAAAAACTATAAGATAATGAGAACAAGTTGTCAATTTATCACGTTGAATATTACGTACACACTACGTGGACGTGTCGTGTACTCACAAATTAGCTCTTGACTGGAACAAACGTTCAAAGATTCAAATAATAAATCATTACAACTGAACCTATTTTGGTTAACACTAATATATATTAATATGAGTGCACTGAATCCTTACCAATATTGTCCTAGTTGCAGCGTATCGAGCTGTATGGCTCGAGTATGTAAACAATTTTCTTTGTTTGATTGTAACTTCTGCAATATTTGCTGAAAATCGGCAATGATAAGCAAGAAAAGGACGCACCGCCATACGAATTGACATTTCACCGTTGACGGATCAGTCAAGTTGACACAGATTATACAGAGTTATTGGAGTTGTTTCCAGTCTTTTGCCAATTTATAAAGAACAGATAACCATAATATATCTGATATCTATGACACAATTATCAGTACTTAAGATGCTTTACGAATATCGTCAACATGTTGTGCAAGTGCCTTGACGTACGGGATGATTTTACTTCAAATATTGTGTTGCAATTTTATGTGACAATAATATAATAGGAGATAATAATAAATGACGAATGAAAAGTGTGTTTACAAAGGACTGTTCAAGCTAGCTTATAGAATAAGATTCAAATCTATACTTTGACTTTTAATCCGATGCAGAAGACTGTCGTAGGATAATGTCAGAATGTCACTTGTTAAAATAATGATACCAGCTTAACTTAAATAACAATACGGTAATTCCGTTTACTGTTATTATGATACCGTTAATAAAATTACACTGTGTAAACGTCCTACTATATTAAGAAAAAAAATATTCTACGCTACATTCGGTAGAAAAAGTACAGAATACGATGTCTTGAGATTATTAAGAAAGGTGCCGTCCAGTAATCCCGTGAAGCACGAAGGGGGGAGGGGGTTTGACAAAAATCATGAAATATCACAAGGAGAGAGGGGTGTAGTAAGATATCATGTGTATTTATTATGTTATCAAGTTCTTAAGCGATTCAATAACAATCTGCAACATTTCTGTTTAGATATATTTCGGTCTCTAATTTTTCTAGAATAAAATTGGATTATACTTTATGGCTGTAAGTAATTAAGAATACAACTAAAAAAAAATAAGATTCTTTGTCAGTGCTCAAAAACTACAAGTTCTAAACCTCATTGCATAATGTAATGTTAATACGGTCCCAAAGGCCTTTTACCACTTTGATACCTTGGTGCAGACTAGTAATAAAAAAGTATAAACCCTGCAAGTAATTTATTTTTAAAATCTGAAATACTCATGTACATTATTATGTATGTAAAATCTTATTAGATTTTACAAACAAATCGATAAAATTGAAGACACAATATTCAGTTTCAGAGGATAATGAAATAAAACACAATTTGTGATACATTTATATTATTTACGCGATGAGTGGTCATAACGTTCTATCGAGCAACGTAACCCGTCGTCCGCCGTAAGGCACTAGTCGATAAACGGACGCACTTGAATATATACAATTTATCTACGTACAATAATAAATACAAATTCTAACAAAAAACTACAAAAATATTTATAATCCAATTCTCTCAATAAATACTGGCTCCAGGCTCTGTTTTGTACACAAATAACTACTGTTGCATACAATCTTATTATAGTCCACTACCAACTAAATAGACATTTATTTACATTGATCATTGTGTTTTTATTTCAATAGTTAAAAACACGAAGAGGCATTGGCAAATTTAGATAATATATTAAGATTTAACAAAATACCAACTGAATACAAATTATTTTATGATCATATTCGTCCACAAATACAAATTATTTTATTGGGTTTAATTTTACAAGAAGAAAGGAATAATGTTATCTTATAAATTTGTTTCTTTGATGTTTATTCTGCTACATAAGACTAAAAAAGTAAGTGCTAAAAAATAATTCAAATATAAATAATAAATATTGTTTCTAAGTAATTGATGTACCACAAAATAATTTGGTAGTGGACCACCAAATTTTGAATATAATCAATATAATCATTCACTACTTGAACCCAATAGATATGTTACGATTGACTTAATGATATTTACAATGTTACACAGACACTACTAAATACTAAATGAAATTTTGGTTCTTTTTAGGAATAATCATATTAGTATTACTTAGCAAGTACGAAAATATGTACTACAAGTATTGTCTTAATACTGGTATTGGTACACGTGAATTATAAGAAATGGGTGGTGCCACAAATAGGAATAATGGAATGTTTCTAAGTAACCAAATACGGAAGTGAGGAACAGTCATGCCACATTCGGTAAATTAAAATATTTTTAAAATAAAAATACCCTTGTTATTGCTACATTGAAATTTTGCCTCATGTCAGAATTAAAGAATTATAGTATTTTTACCTCACCTGATAATCGAATTATTATACTAATAGATGACTTGTAAGGCTATGTTATATGATGTATGTATCACAATACCTTGCCTGCCTACATGTAGAGACGAGAGTAATAAATATCGTTAGTTATATTTATGCGCAGGTCACACAGAAGCAACGGAGGACTTTCCCTCTGTATATTTTGTGTTATTCATAAGAAACTTTGTTTTCAAACTCATTAGAGGCGTTGCATTCTTGTCCTAAGTCTCTTCTGTATGCCGACTTCAGAGGATAAATACATATATACGGAATGAATATCATTAAATTTATGAGATCAACGATTATGAGTAGACATATAGAATAAAGAGCATAGTGTGCAACAAATTTAGATGTTATTAATAATATAGTTAATTTAAATTGTAACCTAAATATTACTTCAATTCCTAAGTGTATATTGAGATCGTTTTAGCATAAAATGTGTCTCTAAGTCTTAGTGTAAATTGTCCCTAATACTGATTCATAAGCATATTATTTTTGGTGTTTAATATTTATTTATAAACATGTACATTTTTATTAATTTGGCTAAGAAAGTCGAAGTGAATTAAAAAGTTTAGACGAGTGTTATTTTATTTTACTTCAGTAAAGCTACACTGATATCAATCATAATAATGCGTTATACACGTAATAGCATAATAGCGATAAGGAAATGCCTGTAGGTGTTCATTTTTACTTGGTAGCAATATACAATTACTGGTATGGTATGTAGTTATTATAAAAGACCATAATGTCAGATTCATAGACCGCGAACAATACAATTTGAGTCTTATCAAATGAAAATCATTGACGTTCATGTAGCGTTTTTAAAATGTTGTGGAGTCGCACAATTTTTATCCGGTCTGCTCAAATTTATTTTGCATCGATATATGTAATAGTTTTGTAAGTAATGTTAAGTAGAATTCCGTGTTATACTGCACATCACCATTGACGCTTTAGAAATAGCCATTTCTATTCTTAACGATTCAGAATTCGCTATGACACAGTGCAGCTTCACAATTTTATAGTTTTTTTAGAATATCATTTGGAATTAATTTGAAAATTTTAGTGTTCCGTAATAAGTTGAAAACGGAAGATTTATTGACGGCGATATGCTACAGATATTTTCGAAATATAGTAATAGTAATAAGAGTAAAGTTTACAAAATATAGCTCCCATTGACAATAACATAGTCGCGTTTAAGTAAAATAAAAATAAACACAAAATTTCGCACTAACGTGAGTACAAAATAATGATTTTGCCTTTCAATTTTAATAAGCTATCAATGCTCTTTTTATTTAAAGTTAAATATCTTCATTTTACTTAATATGCGACTTTGGCGACTCTACAGACTATCATAATTGTATTCATCAGTCCAACATAAGGATTTCGCCTCGTTTCTTTTTGTTTTCTACATTTTATTACAAACATACAAAAGCTGTTATTCCTTCGCCATCAATTATGTCTTAGAATATCACTCTCTACAACATCATCCGCAGTGAGAAGATAATACTTTCACAAAGATTAATTATGACGGGAGACCATTTTTTCTTTTTGATTTTTTTTACGCTTTTACACATTTTGGTATTAAACATAGTGTACCTATTAATCAATTGCAACAAGTTTACAAGACTTTTATTGCAGGGCGATGTCTATTTATTACGAATTAAAGTCTTGCATTGATGTCTCCTAACAGTTGCCTAAAGCGTTTTTTATTCATCGACACTTAATCGCCGATTCGTAATAACTATAATCTGACACGTTTTAACAATAATAAATCATCGGATCTATACCTATGTAAGGTAATAAATAAATACGTTACAACATTTCGCCGATGAAATTAGTGTTTTAAAACGAAGATATAATATCAGCACGGCTAGCAATATTGTTCGTTTTCTTTTTTCTTATAGAATGTTAAAATATTCGCCGGGAATCACAACTCTGAAAATATTCCCGAATTAATTTTCATATCTTAAATTTACGATGGTAACTTGCCGAGGTCTGAAAGTGTCGATAATTAAAAAAACACTTTAAGGGGCCATAATGTACGTAAATTCACATGACGATATTCAACTTGACAACGCAACATCAGTTTTAGATATTACTTACCAAAGACGTCGCATATCTTCTCAAGAAACTTAACTAATCCTCAACCCCCGAACGTCTAATATCAGTAAACTATCAATCTATATTACTCACATAAATATAAGCTCTTCATTGAATGCCTAGAAAGCTCTACTTAATTCCATTGTTCACAACATTTTCAATACATACGATACAATATGAAGTGTAAGATTTCAAAGATAAAATATTTTTAGGGCTACTCTATCTTTTATAAGAGAAAAGAGAAATTATTACCTACTTACAAATGACTCCATCTAGGTAATTGAAGTTCTTGATCGGACAAGGCACCTCTGATTTCGAGGCAATGTGCGTATTTGTAAACTATCACTTGCTTTTTCGACAAGATAATGTGTAAGAAACCTACATACATGAGGACTTAAACCTTGCAACTACGCCTTAAACAATGCTGACTTTGATATATGATTTGATTGCTTGACAGTGGAATAGTAATAGGCAGACGAGGTGTCTTAAACCTAACAATCACTTGATGAAGGCATAAGGAGTGGTAGCCATAATGGCTAAAATGGGCCGCCGACTTCAGTTATGGCGCATTTATATGTACTGAGCAATCACACATCAGTTATGGCGTTTATGAGATTTGTACTGAGCAATCACACTCATATTAGCATGCATACTTTTTGTTACATCAACGGTGTAAAAAACGTCTATCTTGATACCACAGAATATACGAATAGACAAAGACGGTAGTGACTATATTACATACGGATAAGAAACTTTTTAAATAGTTCTACAAGACGTGCCTTTCAGAGAAGCTTCACGCACACACATGTAATAGTCTTATTACCTTCAACACAAACAAAAACAAGACCATATGGATTTGCTACGTGGAGAGATCTATGGTTATGCTAGTATTATTAAATATGAAAATTTCAATAATATTTTGCCAAGTTGTGCACTTCGTTGGTGTGTCCATGGTATTTAATTATTTACAATACAGAGTGTGGGTGTATTATATATAATTTATATTTTTCTAACGGTTCGATTCTCGTTTAAGACATTTAAAAATCGAATTTAAATATCAATTACATCCGTCTAATAGCTTTGTGTCCATGGTACCCACATACAGACGAGTGATTCTCGTCGAGAGCTTTTAATATCGTCGATTTATCGTTCATCCCGCTCAGTTGTACCGTTTATGAGAAGCTGTCCTGCTCGCACTCGTCCCAGCTGTCGCAATCGTAGTGGTCGCAGTCGTAGTCGATGTCGCAGGCGGCGTGACCGGTCGCGTCCGAGCTGATGTCGGTCAGCGCCGCGTCCGATACCGGCTTCGACGATATATCCAGGATCTGTTGGAGAATTATTACTTGTGACATTGACAAAATTTACGTGACACATATTTTTGAAATAAACTTTTTAGGAAATAAAAAAAACATACAGTCGAACATAGAACCTTTTCGAAGTCGCTTAAAAAGAAAGTTCTATTAGACTTCTGAGGTCCACGGCTAGATATTGAAAGCCACAATAACCGATTTATCAATCATTTTCCTCAGGTCTAAGTTATGTAGTTGGGAGGAGTAGGGAAGCGACCTCCCTTTGTCTAAATGATGTTATTCCTCAACCAAAATTCGGCCAATAACTATTAGTCTCTTAATTGTAGAAATTATGAGTACATCGGCAATATTCACAGCGTAGCGAAACATTTCCATTCATAGCATGTTGTGTCCCTTAGCTGTATTTAACATGATACGTCCGACGCATCTCCGTCGATTAGAGCGCCAACGTACAGTTGACGCGTATACCCATACAAGGCAGTACTAACGTCGGCGGAGGAGCGCAGGCTGTAGTTGTCGGAGTGCGGCTCGCGCTCGGCGGCGGACAGCGCGGGCGGGCCGCGCGCGCGCGACACGCGCTTGCCGTCCGACCGCACCGCCACCTCCGACGGGAGGGAACGCTCTGCGGAACGAGGTTGTTATTTTAGTAAATAATACTAATGGCAATATTCCTTAATATAGGCTCCTACACTGTAACGTTATTCTCACGTGGGCATTCGGTGCAAGAGCAGCGTTAATACAGAGCAAGCGGTCTGTACGCGTTGCGTTAGAGCGTTTGTACTGCCGCCGACGCCGAACCGTCACCGAGAACGAGATTATTTCGGGCCCGTCATCTCGTTCTCGGTGACAGTCCGGCGGTGGACAAACGATCTTATACTTGTCAATAAGCGCCCCTAACGCAGCGTCATGTAGAATCATAACCATATCCGAACCCTCCCTGGGTTCGGATATGGTTATGATATGGTTATGATTCTACAATGACCACCTACATCTCCGTGCATCTTAAAATAATTTCAACAGCATTCACACTGTTATGACCGAAATGTACGAATTGTCCTTATTTAAAAAATATAAAATTAATAGACAATCACAGCATGACAATTTCTATAATGTAATGTATGTATTTTTAGTTAAACAATAAACGAGAATGCGTTAAATTGATAGTGATTGATCATGACGTCACAAGCAAGCAATAAAAATATATCTTAAAATAAATGACTATGATAGTTCGTAGGTCAATGGTACCTTTTACTAAAGTATACGTACCTTTAGCAAGAGGATCAGCGAGAGATACCGGTGAGCCGCTTCTGGGCGAGCCGAGACTGCCACTGTAGTACATCTCCGGGTTGGCCTCGTGTCGATCTATGGTTATATTACACTAATGTATTTATTGGATCTAGCAACTAGTGATACTACTTGACCAAGCTAACTAGACGAACGGGAGGAATGCGGGTTTCCCTCGCCGCTCCCGTCTCATGCCCCGCTCTCGTCCTAGTAGCGTTCGCACCGAAACTCCCTAATCTATTATGATTTACTATTAATTAAATAAATAAGCAAAATTAATTTGCTGTACTCATTAGTTTTTGTTACAATGATAACCTAAATATGTAAAAAAGCGTTGTTAACGTTAAACGTTAAGTATAAATTATTAAGACAGAAAGTTATTAAAATTTACATTTTGTTTAAATCAACATTTCACATAAAATAATTTTTTTTTGTCATTAGTACTTGCATTCTTGCGAGTGACGTCACGTTTGACATTCGTCTAGTTAGCTTGGTCTGCTTGTATACTCGTATATGTACCTCTTGGTTATGATGTTATGGTGTAAAAATCTATATAGCTTATTTATAAAAATACTTAACTGGAATAAACATGCGTATGTCATGACGAGATAATTTTCTTTTAAAGACGTCGATGGTCAATAAATGATAAGGTTTTGTCATGAAAGTTGATGTTGTATGAAGTAAATGTATAACTATACGGATTATAATTTATGACAATTATGAAGAATTTAATACATTTGTCTTATGTATATATAATATGTTGTAAAAATAATATTTCTATAATTATTACTCATTTACATGCAATACAATACAAGTAGTATTCAATAAAAACCTGTCAACAATGGGTAAAACAAAAACATTTACCTAAAAAAAAAATTGCTATATTTCATATTCAATTTCGTTCGAATTTTTGTTGAGACTAAATCGACAACATCGTTAGCGATGTAGAAGATGTTAACATTGGTCAAATGTTCCTGTAGGCTCACCGCAATCGACAATTTCATGGAATACGTAGTTGGCGATGGCGACGGGCTGCTTGATCCAGGGGTGGTTCATGAGCTGCCCCACCGTGCAGCGCTGCGTCGGCTCCTTGCACAGCATCCCACGGAGCAACTGCTCTAGATCTGCAAATATATTGACGATCATAGATTATGGTTTTATCTTGTTACACAAGGTAATGGCTATATTTGTGTACGAACTCGATATACAAAATGTTATTCCCAAATAATTATTTTCGTCAAATTGATTACAGGCAATATACTTATTCATGCCATGTTTTTTTCATACATTCCGTATAAATATATTTAGCGAAAAAAAATTTAAATTTCTCCATTTCTGTAATATTTAAGCACTTATGATTTGTATGTTATATTTTTTTATTAAACTATTATTGGATCGGAATTAGTCCTAAACTAAAACCTAAAAAGAATATCCGACAAGAAATTCGGCAGGTTTATCCTTTTCACTATATTAAGGACGACGTTTAAGATTAAATAAAGATTCGCGTTTTACCTTCAGATACGGCATGCGGGAATGCCAGTGGACCCTGTATAGTGTCCTCGATGTCGGAGAACGGATTAATGAAGAATGTGAGTACATACAGGGTTATGCCCATCGACCACATGTCTAGTTCCGGGCCCGCGTACCTAGAAAACAAAAGGAAAAAGTATTTTTAGTACAAAACTTCAGCTCAACATGCGTACTCTCTTGAGAAGTGTTTTAATATTATTTTCAAAACGAAATGTATTAAGAAATTTAAAAGAAATTCTTTAAAAACTTTACACAAATATACTCACTTGTTTCCAGCGAGGACCTCAGGGCTACAATACTCAATAGTGCCATAGAATATGGAAAACAGAGTGTCCTTTTTCATGAACGTCGCTGAACCGAAGTCGATAAGTTTCACGTGAAACTTATTGTCAATTATGATGTTCTCGTCTTTGATGTCTCGATGTAGGATGTTTAGGGAGTGTAAATATTCCACAGCTTGTCCTATCTGTAACGGATATTAACGTCTTTATAGTTTATTTGTATATTAGATTTGACTATAGTCGAAACCTTGACAAAATCCTAAAAATATCGAAAATATTTCCTTTTCTATTGGTAACTTTATATTGCAATCGCGATAATAGTCGGCAACAAAAAAATAATAGTCACTGGAATTTGTAGGCGAAAATAAAGAATATATCGATAATATGGTGTTGATACTTTAGATATTATGGAAATTTTAAATATTTGATATAAAATCTAGTGGATAATTTCACCAACTCGCATCCTTAATCAATGGTTGTAAGTGTTAAGCAAGATTGGCTGCAAGTGTATGACGTAGGTATCACCTGTCGGAACACATAGCTGAGCAGCGGCTCGTCGAGTCTCGGCCGCCGCTCGATGAACTCGAACAGATCCATGCCGGCGCCGTGCTTCTCCATCACCATCTGGAAGTACTTCTCGTTCTCGAACACGTCGATCACCTTCACCTGTATCCGTCAAAATTGTATAAAATGGGACTTTATATGTTTTTTAGATAATCTGAACTTACCTTGTTTTTTGGCATATCAAGGAAAGGTATAAACGTGAAATATTAACAAGCATGCACACTACACGACGAAAACGACAGTATAAACAATGTTCATGTTTTCGACGATCAAGTACGATTTTATGTAATAAATACTATTATAAAGACCGTTTTCATATATACGTTAGTCCACACCTGACTATAGCATGTTAGAGTACAGAAGATAGGAATATTTTTTGTGGTTCGACTTCTAAAGCACCACTTCCATACCGATTTCTGCCTAATAATAGTCGTGTTATGCACTGCTATGTTTTGGTCAGAACTTCTCAAGGATGTGGTAAGGGAAGACATATTGATCCCAGGCGTTCACACCTAGTCCATAGGGGCAACAGCATGTCTGTACCAACCTTAATAAGACCGCTTCTATGTTGACGGGGTTGATTACAGATGTCCTAACTATTTTTATTTAATTCACATGTGACAACGCAAGCTCAACAGTCAAGGCTTTCCTCAGTTTTGGGCAAGATCCAGAGGATTGTATCATATATGTAACTTACAAAAACACAAAGTATTGTGAATATCTTTCAAATTATATTTTTAAATGTACACTAACACTATACATAGTACTAATTATATATAATAGTACTTACAATATTAGGATGTTTTAACGTCAACAGCAGGTTCAACTCTAACGGCACCATCTTCCCATCAGAGCCTTCCACCCAGAACTGTGCGCCAACTTTCTCCTTCAATATGAACTTGGCGACGGCCAGTAGTCTGTCGGATCGACGATACGCCATTTTCACGCAACCGAAACCACCTTTGCCTGGAATTATTAATAATAATAATAAAGAATAAATCTTTATATCAGTAGATGTTTTGACAAGGGATTATAGAGATCTTTCTATGTTTTGCTACTAGTGAAGTTTGAAATTCGAAAACATTTAATTAAAACGCTAAATAATTCCTAAATTTGAATAGTCTTTACTATCACCAGATTATTTTAAAAATATGTAGCACATATTTTATATCAGTAGATATCCTTGGTCATGGCAGTTAATATAAACCAAAATTTTGCGCGTTAGTTACATCGCACGAATAGGCTATATGGTTTTGTTTAAAATAAGTTTCTCCTCGTAATTGATATATACAGGAGCAAATGACAGCGTACCGAATATTAAAAATATGAATTTCTGAC
>DWNE01000996.1:0-24150 GCA_018249875.1 Cecropterus toxeus | reverse complement strand
GAAAGTCATACGCACTAGACACTCTTTTAGTTTGACTAATTCTATTTAATCAAATATTAAATATTGTAAGTTATATAGGGTGCTAGGTAAAGGCAAAAACATTTTTCATTAATGTTCTAAAAATATTCATATATGAAAGAATTCTCGCCCAGCGCCTAATCGAAATACGAGTAAGTACCTAAGCCTTTCCAAAACAAAAGCCGCGCTTAATGAATAGTCCACTTCGCCGTGTATTCATGTAAATTCATGTAAGATTGAAAATATCACTCGTTTAACCTAACACACTGTATATCACATCTGATTAAAGTATTAACATTAATTAGCAATGGACAAAAATGGGCATTATGACATAACTTTATATCCAATATAAGTACAATTATAAACAAACTATAAAATATAAATGCATTTATTTCAATCAAAATTCAATCAGTATATAGCATATAGAGATGTAATTCGGTAAGTTTGTACTAAAAAGATAATAAGTAAGAGTGGTCATTTACTTTAATGAATCTTCACGATTAGTGTTAACTTACAAAATATATACTACTACACCTGTTTTAAATCTGGAATCTCCATAAAACACACCATTATGTGTGGGCTCGCTTGGGCCCAATATATTTCAATTTAATCTTCTACCACACGTACAATATCTGTATAAATTTGCATTTTTATTACTATTATGCATATTTTGGGATCATTAATGAACGTGTTTGAGCTGTTGATTCAATCTCTCGTTCAATTGACTGTTTATTGAATTGAGCTATTAATGTAAGTGGCAAATGAGGTGTGAAAAGAAATTATTGATTTCATATAAAAGATTTTAATCTATTTAATTTGATTCTTGAAGCAAGATAATTTATAGTGCGGATATTATCCATAAAATGAAAGAACGCTAATTAGAAGTAACGGCAAGGAGATTATTAAGGTAACTCCCATATTGTACGGAATGGTCATAAAAACTGACTATACAGTATAATTACCGCTATAAAACTATAAACATTTTAGATTAAATACAGTGGTGGATCGAATCTCTGATAATTAACTAGAAATAATCAATTAACTGCAACACCAATCATGTTTTATTTACGCCTATTAGAATCGATATAAGCTTCCAGAAGAGGTTCTTTCGCTGTGTATTACTGTTTTGATATAATTAAAGGTTCGCTTAAAAGTAACTTCCATAATAATGGAATATTTGTATGAAAATATTTATAAATTAAAATTCTGTCGTGACTTGGTAAAAAGATAAAAATATATATTTTTCTTTTGTTGTTTTATATATACCCATGCACTAAATTTTATATTATTACCTGTATTACATATATATTCTTTACTTGATGTAAATACTTATATAAAAATATACATGTTAGTATGCATGGAAGTGTGCAATTTTAATGGTATCGTTTGAATTTGAAAGTTCATATTAAATGCTGAGGCATATGTAACTAAAAATTTTAATTGCTTAAAATACATTTAGGTATAGGTACTGCTGTGTTCTGTACAGAGTCATGTGTGTATAGCATTAAAACCATACTATGAACACCTTTTCTTCTCAAACATCACGAAGCACTGCTAGTAGCCAGCATTCATTTCTATTATTCAAGTCTGACTTCCTTAACTTATTTTTATTTAAGTAACAAACAAGAACGTTAGCTCACCCTTAAAATTTAAGTCAATCAAACACCCCATCAACACATTACACTAGTTTCGTGCTAACACACGCATAGCCGAGCTGATTTGAGCTGAACTGAATACAGGTGAGTTAGTAGAGCTCATATCTGAGTTAATTGCAACATGGCGAATTGAATCTTGCGGCTCGGCTGCGTCTGAGTGGCTAACATTTGTTGCAATTTTCACGTCATTACGAATACACTTGGTCGGCGGGTACTTGAAAGGTAAAACAGACATAGATTAAGGAATGCATTAAAGAGATAATTATTAATAATTATTGTTACAATTAATTATTTAGCTCTATTCGCTTTGTAACTCTACGGGTGAGTATTATAACATATCTATCTTTATTTTAGAAATATTTTATACTGCAAGTATTAGAAGTTTTATAATGAAATAAAATATAAATTAATACGTTACACTGTATTTTTAAATATATAAATACAACTTTAATACAACTTTAATACAATTACCTATTAACTTGACGAAGTGATTTTGCAGATTAAATAATGTTACAATAGAATGCAAAATATCCAACGATATTTAAGTGAACAAATTAAATATATTTATAGCAATACGACTAGGTTAATATCTTGCATTGCCTCTCAGATCCGTACTCATGATAGGCACTTTACGATACCACGCCGCTCTTGCCGCGTCTGCTTATCTGTGCCATCTATTACGAACCTATTAGAGAAATGCTCGCAATTTACATCTGTTATGATAAGCCAGTTATGCATATTGCACTCAGACTACTTAACGGTTAAGTGACTTGCTTCAATGTCAGAGATAAGCGAGAAGCGGTTAAAAATATATTTTATTATATTAATTACAAGAACATAGTTGTGACTTGAGATGATTAATGCGTGCGTCATTTAGCCAACTAATAATAAAGTAAAATAAAATTACGAGTAACTTTATTGTACAATTATGTTAATGCTCTGTCGATCTAAGATGGCTCCACTACGTAATTGAATTGCGTCTACGTAGTACATTTAACTTAATTACATTATAATAAGGCGAAATACAAATATATAATGAACTGTTTCGATAAGACAGTATTATGACATATTTTATATAAAATTAAAGTAGAAAAGTAGCATTCAACACCACCTGATAATAACTGGTCACTGCCGCCCATGGACATTTGTGGGTAACTTCATATAGAACCGGAATTTTATATGAAGTCACATTAGAAACAGGTATCTACGGACCATATTTGTATACTACTATCAATATCAATTGTAGTTTTTTTTTAATGTCGATAAGTTCATGAATTAATGACCATTTTTACTCTTCTTATTAATCTACTATCGATAGAATTTCTAATATTTACCGATGGGTATTAACACTGTCTTCATACTATCAAGTCACCTTAGACGCAACTATTACATATTTTTAGGGTTCCGTACCCAAAGGATAAAACGGGACCCTATTACTAAGACTCCGCTGTCTGTCCGTCTGTCTGTCGTCTCCAGGCTGTATCTCATAAACCGTGATAGCTAGAAAGCTGAAATTTTCACAAATGATGTATTTCCGATGCGGCTATAACAACAAATACTAAACATTAAAAAATATATATTAAGGTGGGTCCCCATACAATAAACGTGTTTTTGCTCAGTATTGTAGATAATGGTGCGGAACCCTTCGTGTGCAAGTCTCGCACTTCACCCATTTTTTATATATTTAATAGTATCTTAGTGGCAGTGAAACACACACCTTAACGTCTAACATTTTCTAATACCCAACGACTGCTATATCTAATTGATATGCGAATACAATCAAAACGGATCGCTTCAATAGAAATCGCTTATTCGCGGCGTGTTCTAAAGAAAATATTATTTACGGAGATAAGTCCGAGAATAAAGATTTGATAAGGTCAATTAATTTTCATTTAAAATGTACCGCGTTGCAATGTTTAAGTTATTTATAGATCTAGATTCTAGATCTTTGGACAGTTTTTATTTATGTGCTGCATGCGTTTGCATAATCTATAGACATCATTTGTATTACATAGAAAATGTTTTAATTTTGATCTTTTTAAAATTTAAGTTCTAGACTGCATTAATTACTAATTAGTCAATGCGGTGCTACGAAGAGATTTTATATGCATTTTTGATCACAGACAAATGAATATTGTTCGTTATTTTTCTATCTATCGTTTTTTTATTAAAAATGATGAACACGTTGACCTTCGCTATTATTTTTGGTCCTTTGAGCCGGTTGCCAAGATTGACTTTACCTGTACCATATTAATCTTTTGCAGGCAACAAAAAATAAATTTCAAGACTTTCCAAATTTAATTTGTGTTTTATATTAAATCTTTCTTACTTTGTTTCAGATCCGTCACCGATTCGGATTATTCGACGAGGTCTGTACGTCCGGTGGCGTGCAGGTGCGACATTGTAATTGGGTTCGATTCTTGCGCACCTCAGAAAATTATGGACCCCAAGTAAGTAATATAAATTCCCTTTATTTAAAGGTGACGGTCTTGGTGACTTTTTACTACATTACGTATGACTATAAAACTGTATTTTATGTTTTTGTGTACGTTAATACCATCTGTTTTTCCCTCTTCAGACACTTTTTCAGCAATTTACTTAGTATATAATTATATATAGATAGGTACATATGTAATATGGTATACAAAATAAGTTATTTAAACTTAACTTAAGTTATTTAAAATTAACATTAAAATATAACATAGTAACTCATAACACAACTACTGAATTATCAGTTCCACTAAAAAGTAAATAGTTAAATTAATGATTTCTAATCGAAAAGATGTTGATTACATATTTGAAACTGCGCTTGAAAATATATAAGTTTTGGTGGTACTATTAGTATTGGTAGAATATGTACTCTCTGGCTTTGTAAGCCCTGAACCCTTTCCCTTTTTGTAATATGTTATGGGTACTTACGATATACGGTTTTGATTTTTTTAAATCTCTTTTCGCCGATATTTCGACCCAGTTACATGGATCGTGGTCACGGCGAAACTTTCCCTTTTCCACTTATGTGTTGATTTTTTGTTAAATCCAACATGAGTATAAATGTAGATCACAATTAGGACATTCTATTTTTATATCTCAGTAACTGGTCGTCGTTTATCTACCATCACTTGTTCTAGGTAAACCTAGTCTGTACGAAGGTGAAAGGAGAGCCAGTATATGAAGCCGTGAAGCCTGTATCGGCGCATACAGAACTTGTGGTGTACTACCTACCCGAGAGACCTGAAGAGCTCTTCTTCGTCAGGATGAGGAACAACTTGTATAGACAGACTATGGACTCTATTTTAGAAGGTGAGCTTGTGAAATTACTTTGAAAGCTATAGCATGATTTTACCGGGGAGGTACCACCGGCGCACCTATTCCTAGCGTGAAGTAGTAATTTGTGAAGTTGCTTACAATTTTTTATGAGCGACAGTGCTCACTAACCGTCATATAGATTACAGGCTCGTGTGCTACTTCTATTTTTAAAGAAGTAATTAAGATAAATAAACCATTTTTTCCTGTTAATCTATTTTCTTCTATAATTATCTGTGATCCATGGATAATTTTAGAAGTTTTTTTTTAATTCAATAGGTCTAATTAACAATAAAAGAATACAGCCGATAAAATTTTCGAACATGTTAATACCGTCCCATTCTCCAAAGAGTTAAACTCTAAAAGGCTTAACCAAGCTTCAGAAGTATGTACATTTTTAATAGCATAATGATATTGGCCGTTGTTTTTCATCCCTGTACCAAATTGTCCCATATACAATTGTATAAACAGCTAGTCGACTCACAAAGGGCCCGCTCCGGTAGTTCGGCTTGTGATTGCTTTTTTATCGCGCGAAGGTAGTGGACACAGTGGGAAATAAATTTGCTTTCGGGTAAAGATGTATGGTAATATGCTTTTGAGACTTATTACCTACTTAATAAGTCGCATTACATAATATTATAAAGTTTCAAATGAAAACTATACGTATTTATACGTTTATGGTTTTTGAAAATTTTAATATGACGATAGCAGGTTAACTTAAAGTTGACAAAGAAAGTAGGAGCTATGAAACAAAAAAGGTGATTCAGTGCAAAATATTATAAAATAGCCATTAAATTAAATTACATAAAATAAAGAAAATAGTCTTATTGTCATCCATGATTATAATTTTAAAAAGTCAAAAGACAATACGGTACTTTTTAGAAGTCAATATAATTACCGAAATCTATAAAAACGTGATATACGCTAAGAACACAAGAATACACAAAATTCCAAAACTAAAAAAAGCAATATAATTAAAAGCCAAATAAATTAAACTATCGCCTTAACAATTTCCCGTCACAATGTACACACCCTAAACGACCAGTTAAGTTATATGCGATACGATAACGAACGCGGCACCGTTTGCCGAGGCAAAGGCGATCCGATCGGCAAGCGTATCGATAATTCGAACGCAGCTGTCGACGGAAACGTACTGTACCGCAAAAACATCGCTAATGTTAAGTAGAATGGTATTTTCGTATCGACATCTGAACTTGTCTATGTTATTTTAGATGCAACTGTTAGTTACCGATCGACTGTCGTAGTGAAAACTGTTTTTAATTCAATAAAATATTTAATTGAAAATTTACCACTTGCAATTTTAAGGCCTTAAGTATTTCAAAAAAAAACCTTAGTTCTTCTAACTTAACATCTCTGAAGCTAATAGCAGCTATACTTACTGAACTGAAATTTTAACTTGATCTTAGAGCGTGTAATTGAGCACTCTTAGATGGCAGTTAATGAAGTTCTAAATTCTCATTGCTTTATTTAAAAAAACTACATTTTTAACAATGACTTTATTTCAAAGTTAAAAATGATTTGATACGGTATCATGCAAATATTTTTAATCACTTATGACTTTAGTTTTATTTACTTATACCACGGTAATAGTATTACCGTGCTTATACCGAGGTAAAGGTATATTTTTTTCCTTTAGTTTCAATCAATAAAGTACCGAGATTAATGAGTTCTTAAAATTGGCATAACTCAGTTTGTAATAGTAAGTAATGAAAAAGATGAATTGGATTTTAAATGATATTTTATATGCTCTAGTAATAAATTATTGTTATTATAAAAATAATGAAAACAATCTAATCAAAACAAAACAAGCCATAAATGGCAATATTATTCTTAAAACGATTGACGCAAACGCTAATCAATTTGCAAATAAAATAGACGCAAGCGTGAATGGTGATGGTATCGCTGTGACGCTCGTCGCTCCATATCGAGAGTTTCCATTCCACTAATCATGAAACATACCTACGTGCGACTGATAACAAACACACCTATCCAACGATCTAGAACAGAAACACTCCGAGGCTAATTAATCTGTTCCATCTAACAGCCGCTTCGCTAAGAAGATTTATTGCCAATATCCATAGATTATAACTTTATGCGTAGCAATGAAGTTTAGTCCTCAGTACGGAATCGTATGAAAGTCTAATTAAGTCGGGTACAAAACTAAAACACTTTTCGCAATAAACATAAATTCTATACCACCATAATAACGTTTTTACGGTTGTCAATTAACTGCTTCATTAAATATTTTGGCTTGATTGGATCAGGATTTTTAATGGCAAAAATTTGAAGCGAATAAACACACTCGATGCCTGAATCATCGGACATATCCCTTTAAATGGAAACTTGAAGTTTCGTGTGAATATCTTTCCTCATTGGACACACGCAGTGTGAGAATTTTATTGTGATCAACTTTTCCTAATATAATTTTAATTAAGTTGTAGCTTTTATATTACCTTAAATCACGTTTTACCTTTATTTTAATTACTTTTAATTTAGTATAAGTTGCCATAAAATTATAAACGTCAGACTTTCGAATTTGTTTGTATTATGCCTACTTTTGAATACTCGTTCAAATAAATTAATTGTCAAAAATTATTAAGTTTCTAAGTAATATAAATATAATCTTTCACAGATTCTCCATTAGACCTTTCAACATCCCTCCTTTCCCGTGTTCTATTACCTATATCCCCACCTTCTGGAGCAGAAGATGAACACAAGTCGGTTTCGGGTGATTCCCTTACATCATCTTCTATTGGATCATCGAGTGAATTACTAGAAATGACTCCTAAAATTCCAAGAAGACCAACGAAGTCTGAAAGAGCATTACTACCGTGTGAAGTATGTGGAAAAGCTTTTGATAGACCGTCACTACTGAAAAGGCATATGCGGACACATACGGGTGAGCTGAATTATGTTTTAATTGTAACGGTAATAAAAATCTTTTTTTTTCAACTTCACAGGAACTATTTAGTAAAATATTGCTGAGTTTTATGTAAGACATTTTTATGGGGTATTCCCTTAGCACTTGATTACAGACGGACGGCAGTGGAGGCGGTACTATCGGAAAAATTTAATACTTGATTTTTTAATACGATATATATTATTGAAATAAACATATACATATATGCTAAAAAGAACTATTGTGACTTCTAAGTAATATTATGGTACAAATGCTTCTGTGTCATATTTGAATTCAAATTAATAGACACGATCGCCGGCTTCGCCTCCACCTACGCACGACGTCTCTATAGTGGGCTGCGCCTAAGACTTTCACACCTTTGTGTAGCTTTATTTCAATTCTATAGCATCTGTTATTGTATTTCAAGTAGCAAACGAGTATGCAGTCCATCTGATATTAAATGGTCCCCGCAGCCTCAATACTGTCCATAAACTCAACTTTGAATACGATTTTATATTAGTGTTATCGCGAAAGGATACATTTTAATATGTTATGGGTACTTACAAAATGAAAAATTAACTAGAAGTAGGGTTGACAAGATTATACTATTACCGCTTATGAACGGTTTACCCCAGTCACCGCAGTTTCGCCGTAGACACGATTCATGTAATCGGGTCGAATAATCGACAAAAAGAAATTCATAAACCGCATGTCGTGAATACAACAGGAGTCATACTTAAGTCTATCACAGATTTTGCGCTATTCTCTAGATTTTCGTTTAGTTTCCTAGCTATAACATATGTATTTTTAATAGTGTCTGCAGAGTATTTTAAGTTTCCAATATCTTGTAGGTGAAAAACCCCATGTTTGTATGGTGTGCAACAAAGGGTTTAGTACGTCGAGTAGCCTCAACACCCACAGACGAATACACTCAGGAGAGAAACCCCATCAGTGTCAGCATTGCGGGAAGAGATTCACAGCCAGTTCGAACTTGTATTACCATCGGATGACACATATAAAGGTAAGAAAAACTATTTATTTCGTTTTTACAGAAGAAAATTCCAAGAACTTTTTTGCTACGAACGCGTAAGATGTGAAATGAACTTTTTCTTCAGGTATTTTCAGACCCCTTTGACATGGGGCTCTTCAATAAAAGGTCTTGTTCAACTGCATCGGCAATTCCACTGATGTTGCAAATCTCCTTGGGCGGACGGTAATTGCTTTCCACCAGGTAAACCGTCGGCCCTATTGCTAGTTATAAGTATAAGAACACGAAAGTAAATTATAAAATATGTTGAAGCTAAATTTCACGGCTTTAATACGAGAGTAAAGGAACGCTGAACAGTAGCTGTTCAGTATATAATTCAATGGTTCTAATGTGGTGTGTGATGAATATTAACAGACAATCGTTTATAAAAATGTTAAAATTTTTACTACGTTAACAATACAATTACATATTTTTGTGTGTTCATAATTGAATTTTATCGAGTGCAAGGGTTGAGCGTACTGAAAGAATACATTGCAAATGAAAACGGAAATTAAATAACGACTTTACAAAAGCTTTCGAGTCAAAGTTCGTTGACAACAAAGAAAAATTAATGTTGTGGCAACCAAATAAACAGGGTTAAGTGGTTCCTTATGTGGTCGTGACCAGCGGGGCAGAAAAGTCGTGGTCACTCAGCCATAGACGTGGGACCTTAGGTCGTAGGTTGCGTATATAGCATGAAAAATGTTAATAAGTTATGATTTCTTATTTTTGATTATACTTATTTTATTTGGTTACATAAATACGTTTGTCAACAGGACTTTAAATCTATCGTAAATTAGTGTTATGAAGTTTTTTTTTATTTTACTTTGTATTAATAGCGGATGGGAATTTGAATGATACCTGTCACTTTCGTTAATGGGTTTTTAGATAGAACACCTTGTTTTCCGGTGTTTTTTTATACTTAAACCGATATAACGATAAAGCATACGGGCTACCTGATGGAAAGTAGTCACCGTCGCCTATGGACATTTGCAACACCAGAGAAGTCGCTAATGCATCGCCGGCTTTGAAGGAGAGCTCTTTTCACACCCTTTTTGAAGAACCCCATGTCATAGCGCTCCGGGAACACCTTAGGAGGAAGTTCGTCCCATAACTTGTGCGTGTGTGACAGTAAGGAGCGTGCACGGCACTGTGGAGGACCACCACGAGTCAGATAGAACCCCTATGAATATATAAATTTGCGACAAATTTCCCTGGACTGCAGCAACCACTTATCATCAGCTGAACTACGTTCTCGTAGGCTATAAAAATTATGTCTTAGGATCCGAACTACGTGTGGTTCTACTATCTTCGAAGCAATGTTAGATGTTGATAGCACGATAGTTCTTAATAAAGATAGATACAATAATCATCGTTTTATAAGTAAATAAAGATCTACTTTACTACCGACAATAATATACACAGTTCCTTATACGTCTGCCAATCACAATTACTAGTAAATAACGTTGTGATAAACGCTAGTTTTCTCAATCACGGCATCTTACACATCACCACACAATTGTTTTGCGAAATGGCGTAAAAACGCGTTATCCTTGATGAGACAATGGTGCCATTACAGTTTTTTCTAAGATAATTCACATGCCTTCGTATCCTTTTGCATCACATTATGATATTAATTGCGTTTTTTCAGGCGAATCCGTGAACAAACAGCGTAGGCACTAATTTTGTTTCCGTGTTAACTATGCTCTATTACGCCTTATATCTGTTTAATTGGGTATCTTCGTGCCGATAATAACTGAATCTCGTGTAGAATATAATTCGTGTCGTGTGGTGGTCATATACAGCACAACTCCTTCTCCTCCCATGAACGTCGTGGTAGACGACTAAGGAAAAAAATCCAGAAGATGCTCATACATCTCAAAATGTATTTGAATATTGTAGGTTTTATAACATTTTCGAAGTTTCTTACCACTGACATAATACTCTTAATACTTGAAATATCGCCTAGTAAATGATAGAACTTTAACTTCAAAGTGCTAATTGGACAACATTTTAAATTATTAATAACAAAATACAGTACTTAAACAGAAATTTAATCACAATAACTATAATAAATTTACCCATAATCATAATGAAATATATCTCAATTAAATATAATTTGCAATAAAATTACAATACAAAAGCAAAACAAAAACTAAGCTTGATTGTTTGGTTCTTAAGCGCGTAATTTTCAAAATGATGGCCGCCTAAGTTAATTAGCCATTGTAAGTGATGATAATATATTCCGAATGGTATATTACTGTCGGTAAAGCTTGGTGCATTATATGGTGATGTTACCGTGCTCACTTCCCATAACGCCCCTCCGGTTTTTACTTAACTATGACCTCATGTGTCCACGACTTAAGAAAATCACTAGCTGTAAGTGGGTGCAGGGCTGTCCCTACGAAGTTTTTCTGTATTTCTGAGTCATGAAAACTTTCTCCGATTTTTGTATTTGACGTTGAAAATTGTATAAAATAAATTTTCTCTTTAAATTAAATTTTATTATTAAATTATATGGATATTAAAAAATACCAATCAATTTCTGTACAAAAACCATTTCTAGATTTATTAGAAACCGTTAAGGATAAATTCCTCAGTACTAGCAAAAAGCGAATTGGTAGACTTCACACATATTTTAAACCTTTTTAAAAAATATCCTCAGGTTTACGATTTCCTACGATGCTATCCTTATTAAGCAGGCGATGTTAAACTTCCAACACAAACATAAGTTTGAGAAAATCAGATGTACATGACTTATATCTTAATCTCGGATTCATCTATTCAGAAGTAACGTTTTAACCATTAGCCTAACACTGCTCAAATGATCATTAAAAGTAAATGCTGCTACATTTATAAAGACTCGTTTGTACATGCAAAATAAATTAACGTAGAACTAATCATGTTGGTGTAAGCTATTCTTAATCATTATAAATATAGAAAAAATTAAGGAATCTACATAAACGTTCCTTATAAAAAAATCTACCCGCAAAATTTATCGATTACGAAGAAATTAAAAAGAAAGTTTCACAAATTAACACGTGACAGCCCTAGCTAGCTCCTTAAGACGCACCTGCACTAGGGGCAATAAATTACCGGGTCAGGTCAACGTGGGAACACCAGTGGTCAGGCACTGTGACGGCCTGATCGGTCACAGACTTCCCTTGATTTATGCAATGCTCCAATGGGTTATATCGAATTTGTTATGGTTACGGTGTGGTTGCACGTAAGGATCTAGGAATCTGAGTTGATACTAATATTTAACGTGTTTTATAATTTGCATGTCATTCTTGAGTATCATCACATTATATGAAAGTAAGAGACTCGTAGGAAGCCTGAAAGTAGAAGGAGGAAAGGTATAGGCCTAAGAGGTGGGCGGCGTTCAAGTGTTGATTATGGCAACGTACTCCTGTTTAGTGGAGTCCTATATGTTTATTAGGGCAGTTCTAAAGGCTGGGTGGATTAGCCACCACCATTTTGGTAACCACCAAAAGTATTTTTATTAAGCTCTCCAGATTATTAATACTTCCTTCCTTCGATTAATGACTTTTTTCATTTTTAACTTATTATACAAACTTATTACACCTTAGAAATTACTCTACGTTCTTCTGAAGAGGCCTGCCTGAAATTAGTTGATTAATAGCCCTCAATAATAATAAAATCATAAGAAAATCATAAAACGTAGATCCAACATTCATGTTGGATAGATCCAACACGTAGATCCAACATTCATGTTGGATCTACGTTTTATTTTTTTCAAAATGAACGTTTAAATCTTGGCTTGGCTGGACTTGTCCAAATTTGTCAGTTGAAAATTAATAGACGCGACTTTGGTTGTACGACTTTGGTTTCATAAATAATCTAAGATTCTTAGGCTTATTAGAAATGTGGTTCAAGATCATTATTCAATATTCAAATAATCAATATTAAAATATACATACATTAAGAAATCTTTTATTTTAACCGAAGCTGTCGAAACATACCTTTTGGCCCGTATGGAGATATCTAAAATTTATATGGGGTATATTTATGTCGGCGTTTAGCTGTGTTATACTAAAACTACATTGTACGTGTTAGAAATAGGTAACAATTAGCAAATTCTAGCAAAACACTTTCGCACAACAAATCCAAAACAATTCCAAGTCACAATCAATTAATATTCAATTTAGAACACGATATTGTTCTTGATTCATCCCCGAATATTCGGACCATTCCCACGAACCCAAGGAACCGTGTCTGAACAAGACGATACTGAAGACGGAGCCACCCAACCGTGGGTTCACACGGTCGTGTGTGAACCCACGCTATATGAGATGACCGACGACTGAACGGTCTCGTTACTATTGTATTGCAGTTATATTTTACAATATTGTAAGTGTTCTACCACTTCTGAGCTTTTTGTGATGTGGAGTCTATTTTGTTCGTTGAAATCGATGGACATTTGTATTTAACCCCGAATTGAATCCAGCAATCCAAAACTGGCTGACGTCGACAAATGTACGGTTAGTAACAATTCACTTTCATAGGAGGCGACGATCTTATTTACGAGAGCAATTTCCTACACAATTCTCAATATCCTGTAGATTACATAGGTATCGCTATACATCCATGCATACGTAATAAGTATTACGATTTTGTCTAGGTATGTATATACAAGACGTCCATGGGATTTTGTGACCAAATAACATAAACAGGCAGACTATATTTATTTTACCCAAATCGCAAACTGGATTTAATATACAGGCATGTATTTACAAGTCGGTTGAATAGAATTATTATTAATAATTTAGTTATTACTGTTTTTGCAGATAATGCTCAAGATATAAACGAAAATTCAAGTAACTCAACGAAAGTAAAGATGTGATCCAGTCATTTAATTAATTGGACTGTCTTTGCGCAATAACATATCTCCTATCCTCAAACCGACAGGTCCTGATGGATCAGGCATTCTTCGGTCCAGCTGTCAACCCCATCGGCCAGTGGAACTGAAGGTTGAATAATGGAGGACTGTACAATAGCCTGATATATGTCAATGACTCACAATGGAATGCGGCGCGTTGTATATGCTCGGGTTAGGTTCACTTTTTGCGTATTTTGCCTTAATTGCCAGGAGTTCTCCTTTGACCTTTGTTTTGGGCAGATATTTTGTCTCTTTTACAAACTAGTTTCATATTTTCGTTATTTTTAGACATCTTTCAAAGCATGAGCAACGACGTTTGTTTATTGAACCATAATTCTACAAATATTGTCTAATAAAGGGAAGTCATTTTATTTGGTGTTATTATTATTATCATCGCAACAATACGTTGGATACCGTTGTTTTATTCTATTGTTAATATCGCTATATATAAAATTATATTGACTACTAAAACTGAAAAATGAATAAAGAAGAGAAGAAAATTTAACTAAACGCCGGTGTCTTTAATACATTAGGTAATAAATATTTGCATTCATTCATCCTGTCATAGCCCACTTGTTTCCAATCGAAAAAACTCTCTATTACTCTACATTAAATACTTGAAAAAAAAACATTGAAATTTATTTGAAAGTCCAGACACTACTCGTAAGCAAATATTCGCCTCAATTCGCTCGTGCGCCATCAATTTTATTGTCCCGATCGCCTTTGCATGTCACCCGGCCGGGCACCCGTTCGTCACTCCACTCGTTAGAGGCTCGTTATTTGTTACTTGTCAACGCGCGAGTCATCAGACAGTGGACACCGTCCACACAATTGCTGATCACACAAAGAAATTTCACTAACAATTTATGGGATAAACTTTAGCGATGCAATATATTTTTGTCTATACTTCTTTTACACATATAACTAACTTAAATAAATTCACATTATATCATCAGCTTTAAACGCAGAGATGATTAAATTCTAATTAACACATTAGACGTATCGGAAAATATTGGACGCAGACCGCCATCATACGAAAATAACAGTTCACACTCTTTGAACCGCATTTTGAACCGCGTTATTTATTTTACCCTAACAAAATCATTGCATCAAAATAATAAGTGTTTTCCAGTAGCCACCCCACTTGTTTATGCGCGTTGGAGATTCTAGTGGGTAAGTAAGTTTTCAGAAAGACGCTGCCAATCTTCTTTATTTACTCGCTTATTTTCCTTCTACGAAAAACGGAGTGACATAATTTAAGAACGACATTACCCAGTAATGTGTAACAATGTTAGTAAATTGTATTATGATCATGTTTGCTTGTATGAAATATGCTTTTCTCTTGTCACTTGCGCTGTTACTAGTGACTAACGAGGAATTAAAGAGATTTGTAACTGATTCAAATAAACTCACGTGTTGGTATGCAAGACGTGCGCATCTGTTTCTGGTTTGTATTGTTTAAGTTTTTTATACCCATAAAGTTATATTACAAAAAGTGTAGTATTTATTACTGCGATTATTATATATTATAATTATTATAATGACTAATATGCTGAGAACAAAGAGTTTTAAAATCATTTGTCTTATGAGTTGGTATGAATTCCTTAGTGGAAAATATAATGGGTATTTTGAAAGATAACAAGATAATAACGTCTGTCACTGACAAACAACTTTGACTAAGGCTGTCGTTAGGGTCAGGAAGTTTCTGTGACAAATAAAGGAAATTTAAATAAGTTGATTAATTTTAATATCAAAATTTATATACATACATACATACGCTCGAAACCCTCCTACTGACGCAAAAGGAGGGTTATAAGAATAGTTTGAACCGGGAGGCCATCACCACACTTATCACTAGAGTGAAGCATTACTTAAGTTTCACTGGAAGGGTGTGGTTGCCGGACCAGTTTCATATGAGGCGAAGACCTTAGTCCTCGGAAGTAGCAACACATCTGCGATTGACTTCAAATAAACCAATATTTTTAACCGACTTCAAAAAAGGAGGAGGTTCTCAATTCGTTTGTACTTTTATGTTTGATACATCAAAAGTTGTTGATAGAGTGAACCGATTTTGACATTTTTTATATTAAGTTTCTTACAGATGTCCAATAACAACAAAGACCATTTATCACCAGATGGACCGCATGATAGCTTGCTACTTCAATATGATAAAAAATAGGCAACTTCGTTTTGTAAACATGATTATCAAAATGCCTATTTATTAACCGACTTTAATATCTTTATTACTTTCTTCTTCAATCGTGTCGTTTGCAATTTCATTATAGATTACCCTCATTCGAGTGTGCCGTCAATTGATTATTCATACCGTGAAGCAAAAAGAGTTCCTTGGCGGTTGGCGCCATACTGTTTTTATAATCTCATTAAGGGTAAAGTGGCGTGCCGTGCGTTGCACCTGCCTTTATATGGCTCTTACGTACGCGATGAATTTTTAATTTTAATTGCTAAGGTGCTGTTTGGTTGATCGTAATTAACAGTCAATCATTTTCATTCGTTGCTTCATATTCTAATTCGGTTTTGGATTAAGAACTGATTGTAGGCGTATTGATAAACGAATATAGCTATTTGTGGGTAACAAGTGATAATACAGTTTTACTGCTAGGAGCAAACAGTCCAAGATCCGAAGTTGAATTTTCAATATTTTTACACAATAGAAGCTCAATCTAAATATTCATTGGTTGGCGCTAAAGAAAAAACATATTTATTTCTCGGAGTTCACTACGACGTTCTCAGAAGTTGATTGAAGTTCTGCAAATAACAAAGTGCGTATAAAAAAACGGTTTGTCCATAGAACTAAAAAAAAAAATTGGTAAAAAAATTAACGATTTCTGAAACCGGTATTAGCTACCAGAAGGACGTAAGTTAGATATTATTTAAGATAAGAAGCATAATACACATTCAAACGAAAACCACAGAATTAAATAGATTGATATACAGCAGGAAGTCAATCAACGTATTTATTGAACTTTCAAATGAAATAACTACAAATAACAAACTTGCACATTACGACCTGCTCGATTACCGAGTAAAGATATGTCCGAAATGAAGTGAATGTGAGAAGCGTGTACTTCTCAGCTCATTCACATCCGTAAGTATACTAAAGTTAAGGTATAAGATTTTTTTTTTATTGTGCGGAAGATAAAAATATTTTAATAAATGTTATAACTTACAATAGATTATATTTTTCTCGTAATAGTTAAAAATAATTAAATTAAAAAGTTTATTTAATTATGTAATAGCTTCTTAGTACTTTATATTGACTGTTCCCGTTTTCAAGTGCAAGATATTAATGATTTGGTTATTTATATTTTATCATGTCCATAGAAATATATTCACTTTTAGTTTACCTTTATTGGCATTAATAATATTTTGTATTTATCATTTTCATCAATATACTTATTTTCAATAGACCTTCCAGTATTTTAAGTAATAGTTTTATTTTCGTGGAAAAGATATTTCGTGGAAAAGCAGAGTGCAACATTAGGAATTTTGTTTTACCGCTGTTAAAATTGGTATAGAGTGTTGGTTTGAACAGATCTTTATTTGATGGTTAGTACTGATTGCCCGTAATATAAATTTCGATTGAATATTTATCGTTAGCGAGAAATAAATGAAATCATTTGACACTGGGACAGTAGAAGGTGATTGATATAAAAGTGTATTAATGGCTTGCGTATTGATTTTCTATTTCCTAAGGAAGACATTTGAACAGTGTTTGTTATTTAATGATGAGAACATGTTCATAATAAGGGAAGTAATTTGTAAGCAGACAGACTACAAGTTTTTAATTCGAAAATTGTTTTTTTATTTGTAACGGAAACATAAAATCGGAACGAAAAAAATTAAATCTATCAATTTAGCCGTGGAAAATAGAAATCTAAATTAAAGATTCATCTTAATTCATCTTAACATCTACCACTACAACAAACAATTATTATCTATACTTTTTAGAAGAGTTTGTTTGGTTTAACGCGATAATCTCAGGAACTACTGGTTCGAATTGAAGAAAATATTTTTTGTGTTGAATAGTTCATTCGTTTAGAAAAGCTATAGGCTGTATAATATCACGCTATGTTTCTTTGTTTTTTCATATGTGAGTGAAACCGAGGGGAGAGCTAGGTTATGTTATATCTACACTTATTTCCTACCAGCTGTGACCCGCGGTCGCTTTAAAACACGTTACATAAATTCATGTTGTTTCCATAGTATTGATGTTTTTTTGTTAACTAAAGACTAAGCATTACCTCAAAATAAATATTACCTACAGATCAATTAGTTAATTACATTCAGATGTTTCAAGTTGACGCGATTTCAAACACACCAGGTATAGGTAATAGTCCGACAAATACTCTAAAAAATATCGAAATATTATGTACTTAATTACCGAATCCTCTATTTTTTTTTGCAAATATGTATATACGATACAATTGCAACCACGCCGGACTCTAGTTTTTATGTTTAGTTGTTGTGTTTCTCTGCTATGCTTCAGGCTTTTAAAATAACTTTTAGATTATTAGAATATCGAATCCGGAATTTCTTTGCTAACAAGTAAACGGCGACTCGAATTTACGTACTGCAATTTTATAAAAAAAATATTTTGGTCTTATAACGTAAATCTTGGAGTTAAATTACGCCGTAAACTAAGCTAAGTTCTATTAGGGAATACCCATGTGTCCTAAAGTAATACAGTATTAAATAAGCGATGAATCTATAAAATGGTTTTATTACTATTTAACAGCAAGCAAAATAGTGACCACGAAGTATTAAATATCTCAAATACCGGAAGCCTAGCACAAAACTAAATCTTACGCCAGAATTTCCATAGTCGCGGAGCAAATCATGCGAAACTGTACCAGAGTATCATAAATCCAGGCTCATACATTTTCCATCGGAGCGTAAACAGTCCGTACATTGTGGCCCTTCTACGTATATGGGAGAAATACAGGGCATTGTGTTGGTTATGATTAAACGCCTCGATCCGCGAAAGGTATTGAGAACTTATGTGTTCCTGGTAGATTGTATTGAGGGTGGGTTACGATTTCTAAGTGTCGGCAAATGTATGTGTTTTAGGTGTTAATAACTTTATTGACATACTTAATATCTTATTAATGTTTAACTTAACTTCCTCAAATGACGTTAAAATGTTATTGAAAATTTTATTCGAGGAAAGAAGGGGTGAAGAGTGGGTAATCGATTCGTTCCTTTCAAATCTTTAAGATAATCGATTTGCTCGGATCTGCAAACTTAAAGTTGGCTTGAACAATGTCCATATAACTTGTTTCAAAGATAAATGTAGTTATACAACGCTCGCTTATTGTATAAAATAAGCGGAAGGTATAAAGGTATAAAATAAGATATGACTACGGATATATGTATATAACTGATGACCATTTATAGAGTAGTATATAAATAAAATACCTATGTATAACAATAATATATCAAATAAATAGGTAGCAGCAACTCATATACATGTAACCAAAATTAAAAGTATTTACATCTATGCGTCATCCATACTCACACATTAATCTGCGCGCAACTAACAATTTATTCGTTGCGTATGCGCAACTTTTTACGGCTATTTTAAGAGTATCAAAGTGCCATCAAAGATCGCGTGTTACACCGAAGTAATAATCTCAACAATGCACTTGATTTACAAATAATAACCAATGGCGTATCGCTAACAATCATAATTCATTTTAATCAGCACGAACGCGTGTGCGACGCCATTTTGTTCATTTTTTATTTTTATTGTAAAGGTGAGGCCACATCTCGATTATCTTGTTGCATGTATTGTTTTGTGAAATGATGTCATGCGTAGACTATAATGATACTACATATTTGAATGATTGTTTGAAATTCAATATGGAGGTATTGTTCAAAATAACTAAATCTCATAACAGAAAAGATTTAATAAAAGGTGTAAAAGTTGGGTAACAACATAATGAAAACATAATTAAGAATAATGAATTAAAAACAGTAATCAAAAAAGCTTATATATGTAAATGCCCGAAGGACAATTAACGCTCTCTTATAGTAATTATAAAATTCCTAATATTGAATTAAAATTTTATTATTACCACTGATGTAAATAAAAGGTAATTCTACTATACCCTCTACTATTTTTTCTTCATATATTATTCCACTAAATTATAAAGACTCCCTCAGTAGGTAGAGACTTGTTACGGGAATTGGGACATAAAATGCTTGTACCCAAAAAGTTAATTAACAGATGGAACTCTTTCCCGCAATAAATTTCACTTAGCATACACTTTTTAACGAAACAAAGCTCATTATTTCAGCCAGTGCGAAGCTGCATTGTATATTTTTTCCAAGTGAAACATTTAAAGTATCTACTTAGCGGCAAAGTAAACATAATTATCTTCGCGATCTAGGCATGACACATCGAGTCATACTCGTACCACCTGCATAAGAAATGCAAACAAAAAACGCAACAATGTGGCGGTGTTCTTACAAAAGCGTGTAGTTTACCATTTTCCGGTTCAGTTGAGTGCGGCGTAATGACCAGATATTGTTTTATAAAAAACCGTAAAAAAACACATCTGCAATAGTTTTGCTTCCTTGTAATGATAGATGCTGTGATGACACGCTGATAATGTTTTGTCACGAGAACCTCCGCTGTGGGTCTATCCTCATTAAATAAGACAGAATCGGATAAAACAGGCAGGCAAATTATATATATTTATTTACAATAAATCAAACCTAGTCGTTGCTTACATACACACCAGTAATAAACTGGCAACAGGGTAAAAATTTTGCCTGTGTTTAGTTAAAGATTCGATGCGAATGGAATTGTAAGAGATACAGTATTAATGTGAAATGCCTTAAGTAAGTATCTCTATGCTAGCATACCCTTCAAACCAATACATCAGCGCTTTTCAATGTTGTTATAAGGCAGAAGTTAGTATTGCAGGAACATAAATAGTTGGTTCGCAAAATATTTGGTTCTACTGTTAGCTGTTGGTTCTTAGTTGCCGAATATTCGTTGACAAATGAGGGGCGACCCTATGTTTTATCAAGAACTTCCATTGATTGACTGTCAACATCGAGATATATTTTTAGATGCATATTTTTAAATCGCTTGCAATTTCCTTTGCCAATGACCATCCGTATCATATTGATTTATCATGATGTTTTTATACTTTACAATATTTTGATGCAAATTAAAATCAATATAAGTGCATCAAAAGCTACTCTATCGATTATTTTTCTGAAGTAATTGAAAAGTTAGTAGCGCCTTAAAAACTGCTAGTAAAAATCGTAAAATATTAATGTTTCAAGCAATACATTGGAAACATCATCATCACATTGGAAGTACTCAAAAGTTGCCATCACATTGGAAGTACTCAAAAGTTGCCATCTTGAAAGATGAACTTCGTAGATTTTTGATCAATTATTTATTTATTGATAAACATTTAAGCATAATATTTAATACATTATAGTGACCATTCAATCTAATAGTTATTAATTAATTTTCAATAATTTACTGAACTTTTCGAAATTCCTGAACACTGAACTTTTCCGGATGGCAGTATTTCGCATATTGAACACTTTGAGAAGCTTGTATGAAAAGGAAAACCGCCAAAGTAAAATTAGAATAATTTGACTTTGTAAAATAAAATTAGAGGAATTTTCCTAATCGCAACAACCCTACGTAATAAAATACTTTCAGACGAATTAACAGACAATTTCTTTTACTGCATAGTAGCTAGCTACAATTTACTAAAAGGTTTTTGACTATTCTTCCCTTAATCACCCTTAGAAAAGTATTTTAAGTAACTCACTCATTACAAATAATCAAAGCATTTCCAAACCGAAGACTTATGAGACCATAATTAAAAAGAAGTGCACTATCAAACATTTAGATAATCGACGTTATCAGTAGCGGCAACATGAAATGAATGAAAACGTTAAGTACTTTAGGTGTCATTACGTTAAAATGATTTAGAATACCCTTCTCTACGTTGAAACAAGAACCTTAAGACCACGAACGTAGAACTAAGTTGAACTGCTGTCCCTTATCATTCCCCGACACGGTCAACCGTCAACTTTTTAAATTCCTGCATAAAATTTTGTAATCTCACGGGTTATTGATTTATAAAGCCACTTTTAGCAGCATTTATCAGCTCAATTTTATATGAGCCGACCGTATTAGTCTTCGGGAGTAGCAACGCGCCTGTGATTGACTTCAGATAGAACACTAATTCTAAATAAAGGTATTATAAATTCTATTCCAAATATTTGTTCTATATTCTGAAAACAATTCCAATCTACCTTTTGTTGAAAACAAAAAAAAACCTTGAAGTCCCCTAACATCGAATAGTACTTTGTCAATTATTATTCACATTTTTTTTTTAATTAGCGAATCTTAGTTACACAGCATGCGTCTAATCTTAAATAAATTTGTTATTATATGGGTACCTATGACATTTATTTATGTAACATTATATGACGGCGCAGGTGTGAGTAATTGATAGGCGAATAATTGATAACTTTCGATTGTAATGTTCCATAAATATGTATACCTAATTTGGGATAAGAAAGTTTAATTGAATATAGCAGCCTGCTTAGGCAGGTGGACAATATGTATAAGGTTTGAAATGTGGAGCGTTATGGTAAGATATGAATGAATATATGAAATAGAAGCTGTCTTTAAGGTCGAAAATCAGCGTGGTAGCTAGGAGCTGGGCTGAAGGACTACCAGGGGCGCAAGATTCAAAGGGTAAATATGTAATTTGTAGAAATAATAAGTTATTTCAGTTTTTGAAATAAGTAAAAAAGATCGTTAAATTCGAGAGAGCTATAAGTATATACTGGGGTTTAAAAAGTCTGGATTCCCCCATATTGACGGAAAAACATAATTGAGAATCTTTATGTTATTTTGTCGATACATTTCAGAATTTATTTATTTTGGACCCCGCTTAGCATAAGATGAGAACAACTAATGACTAATGCTAAGGACTAGCTAAGACAATTTCGGTAACAGGTGCTTATAGAGGTTTATGATTGTTTTCTGATATGATTCATATTAATAAATACATTGTATGCATTTGTACTATTTATTCGCGGCCTGAAAATATAGACCATTTAGTTTGCCTATCCTCTTAGCGGGATTAAACGGGATTTGCACATGAATTGTTCACTTAAGCGGTTCCAATTTATAAATAGTCCGCTCCTAGCGGGAACGAAGCTTCCAGGAGCGACAACAATCTGACCTTTTAGGCATTACACGGACTCTACCGAACAAACGGAATGGTCTTCTTCGCTTCAACTAATACTATTAAATTAATATACCAATCCAATACTTAGTTAGTCTTTAGCCTTTTCAGCTAGATTTTATTCTTAATTTTATATGTAACTATTTTATTAACAAAACAATGCCATTTCGTCTAGTGGAGTGTTAATAATATCAGTCTTACACAAAGTGCTCCGGGTTCGAATCCCGGCCTGGCATGACATAACTGTCGAGTTTAGATTTTTGTTCTTGGTTTTGGTAAAGGTTCTGTGTAAAAATCATTTTGTCAAACCTCAACGTTTGTTCGATATAAGTATGAAAAATAATGCAGTTACATAATGAGCGCCCATAATTATGTAATTATGTAGGTAGTCTTTTTGAAACTATCTGTTAAAATTAGGTAGGTAAATAAAGTCTTCTTTCAAAAAATCCATTAAAATTAATTGTGTTATAAGTAAATATGAGTTAATATCCGATTATGAAGTTGTTTTACTTATTTAATATTCCATAGAAACAACACTGAGTAATTTGTCTCGTGCAGAATCGGCCCTACCATCAAATAGAAAAAGTCTCATAAAACGCGTACAGGTTGCGCTAATAAAGAATGAAATTGAGAGCGTTCGAATGATGTCACAGATTAGTTAGTAATATAACAGGAGTTATAAAGTAATTCACTGTTGATGAAATATTTTTATTCTACTAGTGCATTTTATTAATTAGACGTTAATATTTATAAGAAAACCGCAGCTTTTTGCTTATTGATATAAGTCAATTAATTTTAATTATAAACTTTGCATTACAAAGTATAATTAGATATTTAAAGACGTTCATTAACTAGATAATAATTTATTGAGTCAAATGAATTTTACTTCATACATTTAAATAATCACGCTTTCTACACTCATAGCCTCACACTAGGACTTCTCCTGTGTCGTGGGCGCCATGGACACACAAAGACGAATACACGAACACCCAGACCCAGAAATCTAAACTCATCATTCATATTTCTGTCTGGCCGGGAATCGAACCCGGGACCCACTGCGCGTCAGACCGGTA
>DWNE01000995.1:0-24151 GCA_018249875.1 Cecropterus toxeus | reverse complement strand
ATCGTTATTAAATGTGTTGTGTGTATTGCTGTTGGCATGTAATAAAATATAAATAAATAAAAAAAAAAAAAATATATAACTTACATGTGATTAACATATTCTTTAACATTATACCAAATATTAAATGGACTAAGGCTATTTTAATCCCATGTAGTCGAATGCCCTTGACAACTTGTTTTTATAGTAGCAAAACCCTCAAGAGTTTAATAAAGAGCTCACAGATTAGATAAATATCTGCCTATGAAGCCTATTGAGCGATTATTAAGCGAAAGTCACGACTAAAAATGTGAAAAAATATTTTCCTTCAAAGTATTTCCAACGAAAATAACTTTCATCTAACAGAGTTTTATCAAATACATGTCACGTTATCATGTTGTTACAGTAACAAATCAACTAATGTAAACAATCATTCTTTATATCATGACAGCCGCCTACCACTCACACTTCTCAAATATTCACACCTGAAGATCGTTTACTACCCACCATCGATACTGTGTAATTTATTTTGTTTCTTTAAACCGTTCCAGGTAATTTTAAAATGACCGCGTTATACCAGAAGAAAATGTAACGTCGTATACCATAAGTTAATGTTAATATTATATGAGATGGCTACAATGGATGTAACGTGACATAGTCATAAGAGTCTATGAAGTTTATGAGTTTTATATTTTAGAAGTAACATACAAGCAGTGCACCTGAATGTAAATCGCCACTATTGGCAGTGACCACCTTTGATTAATCCCAGATAAGTTTAGAATCCTCAAATAGAATTAGTATATAGTATAACATTAGGTTGATCACAAATGTCTACTTCTGAGAGCTAAATTGGAATGCCTGTAATATATGTTTCCCTTATTACACCTTTCGACACGGTAACATTATACTGTAGAATTATTTCAGTAAATAATAGCTTGTGTTTACTATTGATATGCCTACCAAAAAATTCGTCATCGTCCAGGGTTGACTGTCAAGTTCACCCTTGTAACCCTTAATGCCTTAAGCATTTAAAAAAGTAAATAAATAACACAATAAGAATAACACTGTTATTATTAACCAGAAACGGATGTGCCTGTGTGGCCCCCAAAATTGAAGAACAAGAATTTCAACCACCTTTGAAAGAAATACTTAGAATTAGAATTAGTCTTAAGGAATCATATTTTTGGCAGGCAACAAGAGTAAACATTTGGCTTACTTGCAAAACAGAATTAGTATTGTTTGCGCTCAAGATTAGCATACGGATATTAGTTCATCATAGTAAAGAACTATGTATGGGGGGTAATTTATAGAACGAAGCGTAGAACATTACGTTTTGCACTAGCCTATAAGTCATCTGTTACTGTCTACAGTACTGGTCTGATACGCAAGGGTTCCGAGTTTGACCCGTGGTCAGGCAAGTCTAAATAATTTAGTTTTTATGCAGGATCTGAGTTCTTGTATAACCTTTTTTGCGTCAATTAACTTTAAACAAAAAAATACTATACTCTAAAATTCTAATTGTTTATTTGTATAATAACATAAATTAAGACCGCACGTTTAAGGGCTGATCTTGAAAATTGTACCTAACACGATATTTATTTGGACTGGTACAATAAATATCAATTTCTTTTTTTTCGGATGTCCGATTTTTTTACTTTATTTAATGATTCAGTTTTAGTTCGGTTTTCTTCGGTTACGAGTTTTATTAAAACGTAAAAGTAATTTTATTAATCGTTGGGTTCTCGAAATTAATGATTTGTCGTAATTATTATCAACTTATCATCAACATAGAGAGCTTTCTTTTACCGTAGGTACTTCGAATCAAATGAGTTTAGTAATACGAAATTTACGACCCCTAAAATTACTGCACCATTAAAGAACTACGTCAATCATTTTATTCGCAATCACGAGACATTTCACTAAACTTTATCGTCGCTTATCGTAAACATGTAAACGTTTCTAATAAAACCTCCCATTACAGAATAATGTTTGTTATGGAAAGTTTCTCTTTTCGCGTAATTCAGTATGCCTACAGCTAGCATGAAAATATGTCTTAAGAACGTTTGTCTACCCATATTTACAAATATTATAAAATTTGTTCGCAAAATTGGTAGTTTGGAGGACTGGCTGACTTTTTGAAAACGCATGAAACAAAAAGTACTGAATTTAATTAAAGAAATTAAAAGATTGAAAAGGTATTTATTGAGGCAACAATTACTCCTTAAAATCCATAAACACAATCGAAAGTTATTATGTTTGAGGCGAAGTGGGAGAAACCTCGGGGCGCAGTTAGTTTCTATGAATGAACACAAACATATGTTTTATCACAATCAAAATTATTAAAGTGGAACTACAAAATATTAAAACTACATTTGTAACGTACGCAAAGTATATCTTTGGCAAAAGAATTATGTGTACTAGAATCAAATAAATTCAATGTCATTGTCAAAGTTGGTGGGATCAAGGCAAGGACAGCACACACGTGGTCCATGATTAATGGAGTATTGTTAGTTGTTAGCGCAATGTTCAAGTACTATCTCAATACGCATAATTCTTAAAGCTTTTAGCACAACTATGGAACATGGTAGAAAGCCACACCAATTTCTAGCATGAAACGATTTCTGCGTTTCGGTGAAAGGGTGTGGTTAGCGGTTCACTTTCGGATAGGGTTTATCTTAGTTCACAGGAGTAACGCATCTGTGATTCACTTCAGATAGAACCCCTGTTCTGTATGGAGTTGCTTACAGATGGCCATGAACGGCAATGGCCACTTACCATCCGATGAACTCCATGCTCGTTTGCTACTTCAATCTTATAAAACAAAATATTCGTAACGTTTGTTATCGCCGGGTTAACAAAACCAATAAACTTTCACCTTACCTCAAAATTTAAATAGTTTTTATATTACTTATAAGTGACAGATAAACAAACAGTGACTAAATAACATGAAATATCGAAAAAAAAGAAACAGCTGAAACTATAGTCAATGATATAATAACTTAAGACTGAAGTTCCTAGATTTTCAAATGTTTTGAAAAACAATCAGGTCAGCCCAAACTGTTTTTTGAATATGCTTTTCCTTATATCCCTAAGAATATATATAGTACAGTTTCATGATAATCGGTTGAGTAGTTTTGACCTGAAAGCGTAATAAACAAACTTACATTCACATTTATAATATTAATAGGGAATAGGGTATCATAAAATTATCTTTTACGAAATTGAGTTAGAGAAAATAAATGTATAGTCCTGTTCAGTTTCCAATATCGATAAAACCAAAGCAAGTACAATCACGAAGGCGAAAAACGTATGAAATACCTAGAACATAATTGAACACTATAAATATTAAGTTCAAATAAGCATGCAAAGGCAAAGTACGTACTAATGAATGTACCGTAGTATGTTTCTAGGAAAAACCTTTAATCTGCGGTCTCACACGACTACCGCATGCAGTTCTACACTGCACTTCTGTAATTATGATGATTAATAGTTCTGTCACCGACATTTTTATGATATCTTGCGCTGAGTGATAAATGAGCGGAACACATTTGCGATTGATATAAAAGCGTGGATGAAGATAAAATGTATTTGATAGATGAAGCAAATAACAAAAATCGGCCATTTTAAAAATGTGTAACGAAGGTTTATGGACAAAGTTAAGGACATCTCATCTCAAATAACTCGTATGTATCTTTAAGATTAAATGGTTTTAACTATAAGGAGTAAAGAATAATTAAAATACTAGTTATCAGGGATGTTACGAAGTTCCGTATCCGTAACCGAAACTGTCGGATATCCGAAATACAAAATCCGTAACCGTAATGTATCCGATATAAATATGTCCGATAAATTCGGATACGTTTCGGGTCATGTTTATTTAGTTTTAGTAAATAAAACTTAAAATTGTTAGGTATCTATAATAATAACGAATATATACTAATACTATATTAGTTATTATTGTAATAGCAAATGATAGCATAGAAATAAAACATGTACCTAGTTACGATAATGTTATTGCAATCTTTATGAATACACTAGATTTTGGCTAAATGATCGTAAACGATGCTACAGACGCATAAATTATTCCTAATTTCCCCTTTTCGTATTTCAAAAGTCAAGCTCACAAATTTACAGACAGCATAATGTACCAAACAATGTATTAGTTCGTCTAATGTTCAATGATTCACGTCGAGAGGAAAATTTGTGAAACGAAGTGTTTACAAGCTTCGTACTCAACCTACTCAAGGCTGACGATAGACATATTTAACGAGTAAAATACTTCAACGATACAATATATTTAAAACAAACATTCAAATTAAATGTTACGTTTAGTTCTCATTACTACACGACTATTCATATACGCTTGAATTAAATCATAATTTTCTGGTACAATTTGAACCAACTTCATGTGTATGGGCTCTATTTTAAGCTTATCCATAATAAAATATAAATCGGTTCGTCTTCATATTATGAAAAGATGTATGAAGTAAAATACACAATAGGGGCGAAATAGCGGTATATATATAGCATACATCAATAGCGGCGAAACATAATTGCGTGCGAAATGGCTCCTTTAAAGTGTAAAGTAGCGATAACAATATGATAAAAGTATGAAAGACTGTCAAGGGATTAACGAAATATATATATACAGTAGATTACCGGCACAGCGGTCAGCTTTATCAGCCGGACTACTTGTATATTATAGATAATTAACTTATTGACATAATAATGAAACATAAATGAGCTGCTATTATTTTAAATTAACATTTCCTCTCATCATGCCGCGTAATATTGAATATGTTGTCAACCGTTCATTGTTTCACGGCCGGACATGGGTCATCTCTCAGAGGGTAAAAGCCATAGTACGCTACACTGACCAAGTGCAAATTGGTAGACGTAGAACAAGGGTATTCACGTTAATATTCCTCGTGAATACGTTTTCCTAATAAATAAATAGATTAGACTATCCCATATGATACACAATATGATTGCGCAAATCATCAAAAATTATATTCAGATTCAGAACTTTAATAAAAAAAAATTTAATCGTCCAAGCAAAATAGATTAGGCTTTTATTGGAACACGCGCTTCCTGAAATTTTATACGTATGATAAATTCAAATGCTGAAGCCAATATAAACCAGAAACCCATACTTCTTAGTAACTAGAAACAGCGTCTAGTAAGGACAGTGTTTGCTGTAGAGATTACTATAACCTTGTCAATGTTTACTGCACACACCGGCGTCGCATACTGATTTATTTTGCTAATATTCCTGTTAGGTGGGACACTGTCAACATTTTTAACATCCTGATAACTATTATCTGAAGGTTAATAAATCGTTTTTGCTACTATGTACATACGAAATTTAACAAGGAAGTACACATTAATAATTAGACAACATTATGATTTATAGGAGAAAATACAACCTCGAAGCTGTAATAGACATGAAAGGAAGATTTTTTTGATACTTCAAAATTAAAAATTAAATTAAATTAAATTCAAAATTAAAAGTTAAACATGCGATATCTAGATCCTTATCAAATTTCGATAAAGCGCCTTTAATAGGAGTGCATAGATAAATATACACAGAATAAATATTTCTATTCATTACGGCAATTTTAGTTTTCTATAAGGAATAGTTTGCATTAATCCTTGAGCCGCGGCAAAGCGATGACTTCACAGAATCACCAGATATCCCACATTTAAGAATCGTAGTGTCTATTCAACGGTAACCATAACTATATGCGACGGTAGCGACAATATATTGGAAAACAATGGTTGCGTTGTGGTGGCAATGTGGTTTTATTCTGGTTGCGATGCGGTTTCTGATCGTCAAAACAGTTGATTTGGAAGTCAAAATGTAGTTGGTCTGAATCAAACTAGGCATTTTCATACAAAATTGCGCTTACGCATTTGGTGTGGCATAAATAGGCGCTTAGTCACCTCCTACTGTATTTAAAAGAAGTGGTCCTTCCCGATGTTCGGCGTTAGAATACAGTAGGTAGGTATACGCCACATTGAATTTAATAATAAAACATAATAAAAGGAATGGATAAAGTCAATACGGATACCTAATAAATTAACAAGAAACGTAGCAAATGCACATTCATATTCTACGTAGAATGTACAACATTAATCTCTTGCTTGCTCTTCCGTCATACTTACATACGGAAAATATTTTTTAATATTATTTGCGGAAAACATTAAGCTCGATCAGATTACTTGAATTTTTCATAGCATGAAGTCTGATTGGTATATTATGCACGAGAAAAATTTATAGCGTGCGTTTATCAAATTGCATAGTTTAATAGTTACTTCGAAAACATTAAACTAGGACCCAACCTAACTCACATTAATCACTCAACTTCTATACATAAATATATTAATATCCAATCTTATATAAGTCGTTTCGAAAATCGCTCAAAGGTATTTGCAGAATAAGATGAAATGCTTCATTCAAATGCACACTCGCGTACAGAAAGTTAAGATATAATTAATTATTTATCAAACACAAACTCAAACGTATGCGGACCCCAAGTATTTTAACCAAAATGTATCAATTATAACATACGAGTAGATATGCCTATTAATCAACGTACTTTAGTTTATTTTGTGTGAAGTTAACATATAAATTGAAATTCTTGAATATAAATTAAGTACAAGTAGATGCATAAAGTCTACGCAAAATAACATTTAAGACAAAGAAATTAAAACGAAAGTACCATTGAGCTGGTTCATTTATATGTATCGTAAATAGTCGGCAAATATAAAGGGAAGTTGATAAACAAGGAAACGAACAGTTTAACGATCCCTTGGCATCGGTTTATACGGACTGTAAACATTAAAAAACACATACACGCCTAAATGCAACGCTGTGAAAGATTTATGTGCATGATTAAAACAAACAAAGGGGATCGAAAAATATATGTATCTAACACACGTTCTGTGATCCTGTCGCACTAAGACTCACACCTGTCTAAAAAACAGAAATTTTGAGTTCAATCACACTAGACCTAGATAATGTACTTGCGTCCCTGTTTGTTCGTTTACAACAAATAATAAAATAATTTTATTAAAAGGAAATAATATTAACTTTATATTGAATTGAATATATTGTACTTAATATGGCGAACAACAATAACAAGAAAATATAATTATTTTCTAAGGTATAATCGAGAAACACACAAACAAATGAATCCTCGTAGGATGCATTAACATAACATATGACACTGTGACACTGATTCATCGATACTACCATACTGTTTGCATATGTATCTCGAACACAACACATCTCAACAATGTCAATTGTTATAAATCTGATAACAGAATGCAACGAGTACGTTGGGATTTAATATTTGTTAATATTATTATCGTAATCCGCCTGCAACACTGTTCGCTTTTACCCTGTATATTTAATCTCCTTGGCTGACACTTTTGTCAGTGAAAAAACATATTTTGTCACGTCTCAAGTTCAAATCAAACCGTTTGTTAAGTAAAGCAAATTAATCTAGTATCCAAGTGTAAATTAAGAAGTGTACGGTTGACGATAGAAATTAAGTTAAAGGGAAATTTTCGTAGAAGCATTATTTTTAACCCATGGCGTGTATAACATTCTATCCCAAACAAATTAAAGATCCGATATAGCTAAGTGTTTGTGTTGGGTCTGAGTAAATGGTATTTGACCACCACACATAATTATGTTCTTTGTGTTTCTGTGGTTGGACCTAGGGAATTTTGTATTATGTAATAAAATCTTCTGTTTTTTCTACCTACATACATGTGACATGTTACATGTTTATCACATTTTTTGTAATTTGATTATTTTCGTGAAAATCTTGATAGACCCGAGAGGTTTAAATAGTATTTTGCTAGTTTTCATTACCTTACAAATAAGGTAATTACTATCAACTTAGAGAAAATTAGAATTGACGATCACTACGATGAAAAACAATTTAAATAGAAGGTTGCATGATAAATTGAAAGTAAGAAATTTTGAAAATACAAGAAAGGGTACATACTTTACACATTATTTCACATGTGTAAACGTCGCCATGATGTGCCATAAAGGGGAACGTAACATCTTGAAACGGCCGCGCACGTGTCGTAGATTGCCATTAATTGATTAGTATCGCACGCTTGTCAGTAGTTACTAAGATTTCCTCCAAGTATAGTTATTTCATAGTAATTTAATTCTTCAAACAATATAAGAAAATACAGCTTCAACGTTATATTCGTTACAACTGGAATATTAGTGTGACGAAAAGTGTGCAGAGTGCACGTGTCGTTAGATGAAAATCGGAATCATAAATAACCTACTTAGTGATGAGTCTATGGAGATTTGAAGAAAAATATTCAGTCGCCTATTTGGTTCTGCACACGGTGTGCCCAAAACTAGTGTTAAAACATAAGAAGATCACATAACATTTATATATAAACCTATATTGTTAATTTAGGTAAAACTGAAATAAATAAAATAATTAATTTGGGAATTAAAGTATAGCACTGTAACTTTTAGATACAGATAATAATTTTAATTACAGGCACAAAATCTTCTTCCATTTTTTAAATTTATTTTTCATACTTTGCAGCAGGTTAAACCGAGAATCCACGCCACCATTAAACCTAAACAAATAATAATACCTAAACAATAAGGTTTTAGAAATTAGTATAAATTTCTTAAGCAATTTATTCAACACGTGCCGAGGTACGTGCAAATACCTATGTAAATCATAGAATACATAGTATCCATTGCAATACTACCTACTCTGCAATTGTTACATGATCAAGTATAAAATTACATTTATGTTAATACATGTAACTTACCATAATTAAATGCACTAAACTCGCACGAAGCACTTAGATATACAATACTACACGACACGACAATATTGCCGCAAAATCAACTAGAAATGATAATGCTATCATCAAGTGCTATATTCCAATTATATCGCTTACTAATCAATATCCTGATAATTTAAAGCCCAATTACGTGGAGTATTGGTCTTAAACTTGATAGAAATGCTATTTATTCAATTAATACGGGCCGTAATTACAATCAATAACGTTGTCTGCTTGACACTAAACTAAAACATCGACTAACAGTCGAGCCGTTAATGAAAGTAAAGATTATAATGTATTTGAAGATAATTACTAATAACCGTAAAGTAAATAAATTAACAGCTTAGTAAAGGCGTTGTTGACGTGTTTCTTATTATGGCAGATTACTATTGTTTAACTCAAAGAGAAGCGTGATGCAGTCTGCATCTATACAATATTGCAGGTAGATCTACATGTAACTGATATAGAGATCCCGGGTTATGTTTAGAAATTTTTATGAATATTACGAATGCGACATTACACATCAGTAGGTGTGTGTCTAGCAACAGGACTGATTAAAATATAAACTTCTATTCTTTGCTTCAACGAATCAAACTGATAGATAAATAAAAGTTGGAACATTATTCCATACTGATTATGACATACTGAGAAATAGAACCTATATTTAGAGTAATTGTCAAGTGATTAACAATTAGCCGATGGTAAGGTTCTTCCGCTTTACACCTCAAACGGCTTCACAAATGTAACATATGATGTGTCATTGGAATCATCACAGTTGTCATAGTGACACAGGCTATATAATTTTGAAATGTTGCTTGTAAATAAAAAAGGATGAAGAAGGGATGTTTTTTTTATTGCTATAACAATATGGGCTTAAAATGAAAACCGTAAAATAGACCATTACAAAAATGTTACACTTTTATGTTCCTATTTCGTTCTAAATGTCGTTAAATATTAAATTAATAAAATAAAATAAAAAAAAAACAAAGTACCCGACTGCTAATTTCATTTTAGCAGCCGAGTAATAAGTTTGGTCGAATAAGTATTAAAATTAGAAATGGTTAAAGGAATGTGAAGTCTTCCAATCCGCTCTTGACCGCCAAGGTGGACTATTACCAACATCTCTCAGATTCTGAAAATGGACCCAAGTGACAGTAATGGGTTGACAACTAAAAAAATCCATAAGATATTTAAGAGAAATATTTATATTTGATGCGGGTAAGTACTTCCAACCTAGATTCGACCAAATTCTCGCGCATCGTTGCACTCCTGCATACTTCATTTTGGCTTCCTGCCCAATGTTACACAATTGATCTTACATCTCTATCCGAGATAAATCGTACATTGAAGACCTGATATCGGATTAATTCAAACTATTTACATAGACCTTGTTAACACTCTTTATTCACTGAAGTAGTCCACGACCCTGGGGAGATATACGTCTGCTCGTGAGTTCTTATTATATGGCATCGCACTACATCGGCTGGACATCGTTTAGTGGGAAACAGATGCGTCAAAGATAGTGGTTTCAACGTATGTAAACATGTGTTTTATTTATTTAACACTGTAAAGGTATAATATATAGTATTAGACCACAGAAGTAGGAGCTGCTCTGCAGAACACGTCGAAGGTGCTCTGCAGAAATGGAACCCTAAAAATTGCGATATAAGACGTATGCTATATTATAGGTCCCATATATTTTTTTATGTATGGTTTAAAATGTAAGATCGCATAATTCAAAATTAATCAATTTTAAATTAAAGACACATTTTATCCAAGCGTTGACTTGAATGACGCTCAGATCCAAAAGTCAATTAAAGTAAGTAACATAAGTAATTGAACATACAAAATAGCCAAAGAATTTTCCGGTTTAAAAAAAGAAAATTACCGAATTATCTTATTAGAAAATTAGTTCTTTGAAGACGAATAGGGCATAAATTACCAACAACAGTATCGTCGCAGTCATTAGCCGTTGGGCGCTTACCTAGTGAACTAATTTCTATCGTAACGATTTTCAATTTTAAAGCAGTTGCTTAGTTCAAAGGTTAGACGACCTAGTTTCATTTTATAACAAAGACGAAATCTTAAAACTGACTTTTCCTTTCCTTATTCTGCAAAATTGCTTTTTGCATTCTTTAAGAAAAGTAAACAGTTTCACTCTAGTACACACACGAGGAGAAAATAAGATAAGATTTATCTTATTATTTCTCTATAATTCATCAACTTATGCCTATAAAAAACCAATATCTCTTGTAATGCTTGCTTATTTACTGAACACATTTGTAAGGGTTTTATAGTTTGGTATGACCTTATTCGTGAAATAATTTAGGTAGATATATAAAAAAAGAAAATATTAATTGAAACTGTATTTAGGATTAATTAGATAAACAGATTAGATAGATAAAACGGGAAAATATAAAACGATCAAATATATAAAAATGGTACAACAAATATGTTATATCATATATTATGTGAAATATATACCAGTACAAATATGTAAGCATTTATTAACATAAACTACTTATGTGCAGACAATCGACTTACTATATAATTCCTAGTAAGTATAAGAGAAGGTAATAGAATGGTAAGAATATTCAAGAACTAGGAGTAATCGACCAAGTAGTCTGCCGAACTGCAAAACACACGATATCGCATTTTTATAGAATCGCTCGGCAGAGCCCAATTACGAAGGACCATGCCCAGCATTGCACCCTCAAAGGCTAATGGATGGTTGTTTTGAAAAAATAAATTGCTACGGTCAATTTACTAATTGCAAAGATAAGCTCAAACAACGAATAACTGGTACATTCCATAAAATAACAGTCAATAACGATCCGCTTGCCACATAAAAGTGATCACTTAATTTTGCAATTAACGGCTAAAAGCGGCTTTAGGAATATTCCGATATTTGTTACTGAGTACAGTAAAACAGTATAGTAATACTGTAGTTAAAATACCTTTAAATTGTAGTTCTATACAATTGTTGAACCGCTTTATTGACTTTGAAAGTCGTCCTATGCCGCGGCGTGGCGTCGCCGCATGTCGTAAGGTTTGCGGGCCTCGAGGAACTCCTCTTTAACCGGGCAATTCTCTCAGTGGATACACTGTCCACCGGTGGAGTTGGCAACCGTTAGGTAGCGGTGCAGATTTGCGTCTTTAGTGGCCGCGCTATGCCGCTACTGCAGTTTTAGGTCCCCTGGTGTTCGGGGGACACCCGTCCCTCGAGCTCACGAGGGAGCGGGCGACCTTCGCAAGGTCGAGCCGAGGTGATGTTGACCCGCGTAGCTGAGCCTTCACCATACCTAACACGCAGTGCGTTCAGGATTCGATCCAGCGAAACATATAAATAATAATAAGGCTTTATTATTGTGTGCTATATAGTTATTTACTCTACATTTACCAAGTTACTTGAAATGGGGCCAGTCAAGTGCTTATTTATATTGATAGTGAACCAACTCTTAGGTTTGTTATTATCAGTTTTAAAACTGAAGGTATTTTCAGACTATACGACATGTATTGAGTATTGCAGCTTTTTGTGATGCAAGGTATATGAAGTGTAAAAAAATGCCATTACATTTTATGTAAAACGTACACACTTGGTCATGTTTCATCGGTCATGGAAAGTTTTTAACTAATAAACATGATGAGAAGTGTTTACATACTTTATAACGCCGAAATAATATGTGACTAATTTCCAGGAAATGATTAATATGGGCCAATTTGATGATGTCAATTGTAATTTACAACTACTGTGAACTTTGAAACTCGTATTTATTGTTTGAATGAGTGAGTTATCTTAAATGATTTTTACTCTCGTTATTTTATTTATTTAGTGAAAAGCATATTACCTAAGCTATATTTTATGCAAGTTTTAGCAACATTTACTAAGAGCAAAATAAGTCAAACTCAAAATTATACCCCTACAGATTTTATTGTATATTACGAACACTACATTAATTTGGAATCAAAATTAATATTTAGTATAATCCAAAATTATGTATAATATACAAATAAAATGTCAAATATGACCGAGCACATGTGATATGTGGATAAATACAGACCTCGATATCTAAACCGAAATCACGATTTCTCGTTACTGAGATGGAACAAATTTTTCGTTTAGATAAAATATCAGGTGAACCCTCTGAAAAATATATCAGCCTTTTACAGTAGCTTGGTACCTAAATGGCAAACTAAATATTATAAATAGGACATGATTTAATAAATTGTAAGATTTAGTAAATTAGACCATTTCACTCGTATTTAAGTAATGTGAAATTTGGCCGATCATTTATTTTTTACAGTTTTTGGTTTTTGCAGTTAATAATTACATATGAAAGAATAGAGAACTATGAACAATACCAGAGTACATTATTATTAAATACAATGACAGCGCTTGTATCGAATGATGCGAGAAAACTTAAATTCAGTTTACTTGCATATATCGTTAACACTATAATAATCGGCAATCAGATTACTTGCTGCACATAATAAGGTAACAATTTCTAAAACCAACTTTTCTCTTCATAAAAACAATTAATACTGATCATGACAAACATTTATAACTTACGTAGACAGAAAACTAACAAGACTAGTATTCCAAAAGATCCGTAAAGATATTAAAAAAACATCAAGAAATTGCGTTTGTATGTATATCAAACGCCGTAAATCAGGGAGCAGATATTCGCGCAAACAAGTAGAAAATTCAAAAATACGCTAATAGTGCTTAGTATCGTGTTATCTATTTTGATTGTTAAGAGATAAAGCTGTATAAATCCACCAGATAAGGTGAGTTACGGGCTAACTCTTTATAATAAGATTTAATCTCTGTTATTTCCCGATGAGTTATAAACTCATAAATCGAATCAGGTTCCTTTTCGGCAGGTTTGAAAAGTGGTAGAATCCTCTCTCTCCTCAGTTGTCTCTACTTTTTGCCTAATAACAGCAATTTGAAGCATAGCAGTGTTGTGATTTAAAGGATAGTAAGTAAATAAGTATGTATATGTGTATGTATTCGACCGACTTAGTTCTTAGAGTAACAACGCATCGCTGCAAAGCTCGAGGATCTTCTTATCTAGGTTTGATTGCCATCCATAGACTTCAGTGACCACTTACTATCAGAAATATACTAACTATACGAACTTTATAAGAAAAAGAGGACATCAACACAAATATTTACAATACAAAGTAATAATACTAATACTTTTTAACGATTAAATCCCAAACCGCGACCGCCCCGCGTATCAAGTTATAGAGCGGCTCGTTATCAACAGTCCGCCCGGCTTATTTATAAGCGGCTTATGGGCGTTTATTTATCTTTAATATCATTGATACGTCAATAGTAAAATAATTATTGTAACATCATTTTAAAGTTGTGGTTATCTCAATAGATTTTGCTGGTCTAAAAAAGCAATACAAAGTATTAACTCTTTAAGGATTAAATCCCAAACCGCGACGGACCCGCGGCGTATCACGTTAAGAGCTGCTCAACAGTCTGCTCGGCTTATTTATAAGCGGCTTATAGGCGTTTAGTTAACTTTAAAAACATTAATACGTCACCAGTTAATTATTTATTGTAATAGCATTTAAAGTGGTGGCTAGCTTCATAGGCGTTGTTTATCCTGAAGATTAGGTTAAGGTGGCTATTATTAATATCAGCTATAATTTACCACAATATTCTTAATACAGCAATTTTTTACTATTATTTTTTTTTATAAATGCAAGTCGTCCTTATCCAAATAGAGCCCACAACACCGCCAAAGTAAGAACATTTTCATTTTTACCAATTACATCAGTTCTATGAAGGTATATGCATTACGAATTCAATATCATCACTTCAATATTATTCACCCACTACTACATAAGAAAAAAACAAACAAAAAAATACAGCTTGACGTTATATAGTAGAGCCTTCCTCAATAAATGCACTATTCAACCCAAAAATATTTTTTCTATTCAATCCAGCCGTTCTTCAGATTCGCGCGTTCAACTACATACTGTACAACAACAATACAACAATAAAGTTGAACTACAATATAAGTATCTAATATAAGTATAAATAATTCTCTAATAATTATTACAAATAATTATAATAAATTGTCTTATTTCATTGAATTCCTTATATACTTTTGTCATGCAATTCATTAACTCTATTAGCGTTATGGCTATATTCGTCTATTATTCGTCTTATTTCATTTTATAATCTCTAAGTCACACCCCAGTCAATTTGTAAAATCCAATTGAAAGTATTTATTATTATGATCCAATTGATAAACCGAAAAACGTCCACAAATACCTCGGGTCTTGTATAAGGTGACACTTATGTTAACCTTTTTAGTTCCATAGGCTGAGCCCTGTGATAGAGGGACAGACAGCGGATGCTTAGTAAAAAGGTAACGTTCCTTTTTACCTTGGGTGCGAAACCTTCAAAAAGCAGTAATGTCGGTCAAGGCTCGGCAGGCGAATTACATAGATTTCTATATAAACAATATGTACTTGTATGCGGTTTATACGGTTTTCTATTACAAGAGTTTTTGTATAACTATTTAAAAATTTAAACGAATCCACGGCCCTTTAGAAAAGCTTCACATAATTACGATACATTAAAATTACAAATTACAATTAAGTAAAGTATAACATACAATTATAGACAAAGGCGAGACCATTCATAAATTGGTGACCGCGAAGCATTTAGCGGTAATTACGATCACGCATTCCATTAACATACATTACACATGAAACAACAATACAACATTGATTGTTTTGTTTTTTTTCCTACATACAAATTAATTTAAATACATATAAGGTGTAGCCTCTTGTTTGTGAAGGAGTCCCTTTTAAATAAAGCAATGACACTGCTTAACGGATTGGTGGCTAGGAACCACCTAATAGATGATTTTTGGACACCAAGAGCCGTACTTCGCAAGACGGCGTATAAGTATTTAGCGAAGCTGGACAAACGACTTAGATAACATCGGTTAAGTTTGCCTAAGCATATGAAAATGTTAAAGTAATAAATAAATAAGTATAACGGCATATTTCCCTACTTAACCTACTACTATTACATAGAATAAAGTCATGAATTCATTGCAGTAGCATGTTCTTGTGGACTTCAAGCCTTTTCAATTTAAGGGAGAGCGGGCAGTCGGTTTAATATATTTAGAGTTAACCTGGTAGAAATATAAATCAATATTCCGCAATGCACAATTTTCACGGAAAGGTAGGTTTCGAAATAAAAACACGAGTATATATATATGTACACGACAAACGTCTTCCATTTGGAAAGTAGATTAAAATAATTTAATACGTAATTCCAATAGCAAATATACAGCATTCGAATGAAACGATTTTTTTAAATTATTCTTAACCACCGTTTGTCACTAATCAATGATGCGCTCATTAACAAGTTTGGCCTTGCCTCATGGACGTGGTTTACCACACTCGTTCCCTGACGACATCCGAACCCTTAACCTCTGGCAATGGATCAACCCGTCATTAATTGATGATAATAAATACACTCAAACGGATTAGACGGACGTAGTATTCGAACCAATGAAACATACGCTATTTCCGAAACAAGTAAATCATTAAAAACATTAAAACAAAACCCCGACTGCTTAGAACAAAATATTTGTTTATGATGATACATATTTAATTTTACTTTTAATATGAGTTTTGTCAAAATAGTGAAGTATTAAAATATATATTCCTATATATATTTTCGATTGGTCTATTTACTAGCTTTCATTTGATACTTATATTTTCGTAATATTAAAAAAACTTGTCTCTTCTCACCCCTCCCCCCGTTTAATCTATTTCCAGGCGCCATTTTTACAAATGATATAGCCTATGTTACTCTGCAAACTCAGACGATTCTAATGATATGTCATACGTCACAATCCATCTAGCCATTTGGGCTGCAGCGTGTGCCAAATAAATGGAGATAGATACATACATACTTACATACATACATACATTTGCTCAAAAAAATTACCTTTCTTGTGACGCAGTCGGATAATTATGCTTGTTCGTTTTTATTTCTGTTTCTCACAATATGAAAAAAATACCCAAATTGAGAAACAAAACGAAGCATAGTATTTCTAAATACTACCTCTCTCCCGGATTATACAGTTTTTTAGAAATAATTTGACCTACTTTAAACTGGTGCAACTTATAAAGATTTTCATTTTAGGTATGAATTTAATGTGGTTAATCCACATTAAATCCATACCCAAAATGAAAATCTTCTATTTCTGTTTATTTAATATGCTAATATAGACAAAATAGAATAAAGGTGTTTACATAGTATTTATCATGTCCTGACATATAAATTGTTTACATTAAAATAGAATACAACATTAAATCATTATTTCATTCTGTAAGAATAACAAATAACTTCACGTAATATGTATGTTATAGACCATATTGTAGGTATCCGTATCCTGCTGAATAACCATTAATTATTATAATACTCATAACCATAATTTAAAGACCGATGCATTTTATAAAACCAATTACTCTAAGGTATTAGATGATGCAACAGCAAGCCCGGACTTACTTGTTTAAACTTTTATTTATATTGTTGTAAAACAATATGTCTTGGAAAAATTAAATTGAAATTATCAGAATGCAAATTTAAATTTGCAAGAAAGTTTACCATTTTATGTACAGTGCTATCATAGAGTGGTATAATAATATGAGACAGTACCTCTGAAGTTCAACCTGAAAATTAATCTATACTAATATTATAAAGCTGAAGAGTTTGTTTGTTTGGTTAAATGCACTAACCCCAGAAACTACTGGTTTGAATTGAAAAAATATTTTTTGTATTGAATAGTCCATTTATTGAAGAAGGCTATAGGCTATATAACATTACGTTATGTTTGTTTTTTCAATAATGATCTTAATGTTTTTCAATGATGAAATCTGTACAAGAACAAAAGTTACCGACATAGCTCTCAGAATTAGAAAGGTTATGTGGCAATGGGCAGGCCACATCGTTCATAGGACCGACAGCTGATGTGGTAGAAGAGTCCTTGAATGGAGACCATGTCGAAGCTAAAAAAGTAGGTACAGGCCGCCCCTAACCAGGTGGACTAATGATCTGAAGGAGACAGCACTGGCTACCACTGGATTCAGATGGCGCAGGACCGCACAGATGGGCCAGCAGTGGACTTTACAGGGCTGATGGATGGATGAATTATTTTTTCTTAGTAGCAGGTTAAACCCTGGGGCACAGCTAGTAAGTAATAAAAATCATCTGCATCATAAGCTGCTTATGAGAAACGTATGTGCATTCAAGAACAGCCTGTTGAAGTTAATTTCTAGAAGCATATAGCTATGCTTTTTTGAATTTTACTTCAACAGGCATCTTTGTACACTATGTGCTCAGTAAGAAACAATCATAATAATCATTATACTCCAGCAGCAGTGGCAGGAATATATGAAGAATGAAGATATTATAAATATATGTAGCCACGTTAAAGTAAAATAAGTTTTTACAAACCAATATTCATAATAAAATATTTTTAATCTCATATAATAAAAATTCTGTTGCCATTAGATAAATTCAGGATAATAATTATTTAAAGACAAAAATTGTAATGCATTGTTTATAATAGGATTAAATGGAATCTGGGATGCAACCGACAGATAATTTATGAGTTAAAGTTAATCTAAAAATTATTACAATTCAAATGACATGAACTTATTTTGGAGTTATCTTTCTGATAATCTCTACACATTAGTTAATATTTTGCATTGCAAGCCACATTCTGTATAACAAAATTACTGAAAAAGATTTATTTGTTTTTCAATTATTATTTTATGCCTTTAGTCTTTAGGATGTAAAAATTATTTGACTTTCATTTTAAACATTTTTTTCTTATTTTTTGGTCACATGAATCCAAGATAATATATTTAAAATTTTCAGTCCCTAGCTCATCCAATAGGTAGTTTAAAATTCCAAAATATAAAAAGAACAGACAAGACCCAAAGCGAGTTAAAAAAAATATAGTACAATTTGTGTCTACCATAATACATTGTCCTTCACACTAACAACAATGAACCATATTATTTAAATTGACATTGGCAATTGTTAGCATGGTCCTATTAATTACAATGAAGCTCGTACAATTAACACATCAAAATTATGAAGGGACCATCGGAACCAATTTTAGTCAGAAGCTTAAGCAAAGTAATTAACCAATATAATGCAAATTATTTAATTTCTCCAGTTAAGTCATATTGTTATAAATATTTCATTACAAGTTATAATGTATGAAAATACTTCACATGTAATTTTTGAATATTTTTCCTTAATTTATCGCAACTTTCTTAATGCTCTAGTTGGTCATTGTCAATCAATAATTGTTCTACTTTCGGGCACGGGTTAGTGAGATGGTGTGCTGTGTTCTTGGGATTTGAATCACCCTTGGACTCCTCGAATGAAATGTAAAATTTTAACTAGAAGCTCATCACTGCTCAACGTCTTTAACATTATGTACCTTAAACAGGAATCCTATCTCAAATTGATCACATCACTTGTTACCTTAGGTCCATAATGCCCAGCTTAGTTAAACAAATTAGAAAAGATATTGCTGCCACATTTCAAATTATACAGCAATAAAGCAGCTACTCTTACTGAGTTGTACAGAACTTATAATTTTTTTACTTGCCTAAGTCCTATGACATCTATAAAGAAATAAAATGGTTACATTTGATATCGGCACTACATAAAAAGCCATATAAGTAATTTTATATAAAACAGAGACCTTAGATAACAACTTTTCAACTTTCCAAAATTGTGTTAGTTTAACAATTAAAATTAAAATGTGTTCATTCATTTCTAAATGCTCACCTGTTAATTCCAGAACTCATTTGGCCTCCATGAATTTTTTTAATAAAAACTTGTTTCAAATATGGAATTTACAGATTTTAGAAAAAGAATATCTGTTATGTACCAGTCATAAAAGCATAATGTTAGCTTTTTTAAATTGATCTTAGACGGTGATATCTGTTAATTGCCTTTTTTTAAATTACTCCGGTATTTAAAGTTGTAGGTTTAGGAACAAAAGAAATTTAGTATTATTGTTGTAAAGGGCATAAGACAAAGATAACAATGTAAACAATGGCTTGAAACAAAGACAATTTGGCAACTTTTGACATTGAGTTAGCAACTAAAGTATATATTTTATTTGTTTAACACGACCTACCTACATTAATACAACGTCTTGCCATAAAAATAATACGAAGTTCAATGTTAGGTAACCTCAAAACCGTTACCGTCACAGTTTATTTTTAAAAGGCTTATATTGATCATAATTTTGCACTTTTGTATTACACATTATAATAAATAATATTATTAAAATATACTCACTCTCGAAAAGGTTCTCAGACGATTTATACGAGGATTTGAAGGTATATTGCTGAGTGAAACCTTAGACATTTTCACAATTCTCCTAACAGTTGATTACTCAGACAATAAAACTGAATGTAGCAACCACTGGAAAATTTATATTACACAAAATTGTAATCAAAACATTTGAAAATCAAACACTTTGGGATTAACGTTTTATTTTAAGAGCACAAAATATCAATTACACAACCCCCATGATGACAGTTTATGATTCAAAATAAATGTTTTTTGTATTACACCACACAAATGATTGGTATAGTTATTTCAGTCCAACATAATCAAAATTAAACACCAATAATAATTCAGTATATGTTCAGCGATATGTCAGATGAACTTGCCTACGAGTACGACTGCTGCGATACGTTTCGTTTCACACAAGAAGCAAGCAGCTCCTATCTCAAGCCGTTCTTCTCGCGCGCGCACACACTGACTACTGTCAAACTGCGAATAAAACACGCGCCAAGTGCGTATAAAGTACCGAACACGCATTCCTCGCAATCAGAGAATTTTATCCGCGTGCGTCCGTGTGCCTAATAAATATTTTTTGCCTTGGTCTTTGTTTCCGCCCTGTGGAAAGTATTCAAGCGGATATGTAGCCGAATAAATATATTTATTAGAAATATATTAGATACTTATTTTTTTATTTCTACATAACTGAAAGAATTGAAAACATTAAATTGAGCCTAAAATTCAACATATTTGTTAATATATTCTGTAGAACTCTTGTTATAATAAAGACATGGGTAGATCCTAAAAGAAGCGAGGAAGGAGAAGGTAAAAGACCCTAAATAAGTCCATTCGAGGCCTTGAGGGGGTGGTAAATTCATAGAAATTGCCATTTTTCCACTCACGTTATATTTCTTTCAGCGAATACATTTATATAGACACGTGTCTTTATTAGGACGACTTTTTTCGCCAAATTAAGTGAAGCCAAACGAAAATTCTAGATCCAATAGACAATAATGACCATACTATAGTTATAACTACATAGTTAATATTGTTTTATTATATGACAATTTACGGACTATAATGATAAATATCTTGTTTTAAAAGTTTGTCAAAATGTAAACGACCACGTACATGAATATAAAATACAATTTATATGCGTATACAATTTCAATGCGTCTAAAGCTTAAATGATATTCAAACAATGCTCAATTAAAAGCTCGGAACTTAAAAAATGTTCGTGTTTATTTTTCTAATGAGTGAATTTCCAAAACAGTGCAGCGTAATCATCTTTAATTCTAATCGAACTAAATGTGTAAATAAACCCGATGCTACTTACAAAACGGAATGAATATAAAAGCACCTACGAAGGAAAGTAAATTACTTCGAATACTAACGAACGCCAAGCTTAATTATTGTAGACCGTACTGCAGATTGCAGTGGTCAAAACAAACCATTAGCGTTGTATGAATAAATTAGTATTTTCAACAATTAACTTTGAAAATATTACGTATGGGTAGCTTATTTTTTATGTAAAAGCATAGGTAATGTTACAACAGGAGAGTTTATGTATAATAGTTATTTTTAGGTAATACACAAACTTATGAATAACAAAAACTGCAAAAACAACAATGGTTTTATTCGGAACACAAAGCAGACATACTGGTGCCTCTAAGGAATATTTAATTCATCGACGTCAGTCTGTTACACAACTCACCAGGGATCGTTCTGTGGGGTTGACGTGGATGCGGGGCTCGTCGTCATCATCCTCAGGCGTGCATTCGACGCCGGTGGTCTGTCCCATGGTTGCGACGCTGCTACGCTTACGTCAGCGCGGCGGTGGGCCGCGGTGAGCAGCCGCAAGCCGCCCGCGCGTCCGTCGCGCGACACTGTCGCGCCGCGTGTGCCTCCTTACATCCCCTATGGACTAGGGGTGCGATTTTTTTATCGATAGCTCTAAAAGAACTATGGCGCCAGCGTCAAAAATTACCAGACCTTGGACGGAATTATTAAAGAGGGCGCGCCAAAGTTCTAGAGAAGCTTCAATAGCGGGTAGTTAAAAGCTTTCGTTCTAAATTGAAGCAGATGGATTGGCTACAATAGCGTAAAAATGTACGAACTATTGCCACAATATTGTGGTGCCCAAAATATATATATAATTTGCTCAGATCAGATCATCAAATATTAAATGCACCAATAAATTGAGCAGGCAGTTGCAACAAGCAAACGATCACATGATACCTACTTACACTTCTTGATATGTGGAATAATGAATACACAAATACAAGTACCGCGCTTAAATAGGGCACGATCTAATTGAATTGCCAAAGAGTTAACTTGTATTACAGTACGTAAGGTACAATACCTCTTGAATAAGAAATCAAAAATAGTATGTCAGTTTATGTTACGTTAAAATGTTGTTTTCTCGCAAACTTTTGAAGTTTGAAGGGAGAACAAGTACAGTTTCATCTAGCCTGAAGCAGTTCTTGCGTTTCGGTGGAAGGATGTAGTTGCTAGGTCACTTTCATATGAGGCTACCATCTTAGTCCTCGGGAGTAGCAAATGCGTCTATGATTAACTTCCGATAGAACCCCTGTTCTATATGAAGTTGATTACAAATATATTAAAACGTTACGATAAAACCAGATAAGGTTTATATAAATGTATAATTCATTAAGGGGTGCATATAGTTACTAAAATAAACCATTATTTAATATTCCATTACTACTAATAAAGGTAAAAAGCAAATCAAATGTCTGTCAATTCAAACATCGATATCATTCATGGTCTTGCCTGATTCTCGAGCGGTCGATAAAGCGGGCGCAGGTCTGTACACTCAGCTGGGACCTCTGCTATGAAAACATATATAGGATAGTTACATCAACAATTGGATTGATAGTTATTTTTTTCCTCAAACTATTTTTTTCTGTGTTCACTACACGAAACTAAGTAGATATACATTGATCACGTGCTTAAAAGATAAAATATAGAATGACGAATGTAAATAATATTGAAGTCAATTAAACTTTTATCTAAAACCTGAACTTAAAATTGAATTTAATGACTAATTGCATTACAAGGTGCTTGAATAATTATAATTTGCCAGAATTTTGAAAACATTTTACTATCCATTTCAACATTGAAGCCTTAACACAGAGCTTTATCGAACAAAAATATGCAACGCATGTAGTTATATGAATATGGTTATCCTACACGTGTCTATATGTACGTGGTACCTGAGAACTTCCCACGTTTCGCAATAAGAGCTTGCTTAGTTGTAGCTTTTGAAGATGACATCAATAAGCGCTTAGACATGTGAACGGCATAGAATGTACTTGAATAGAGTTTAAAGGTGGTAAAACACTTTATAATTCTACTCCGGTGGCATCATTGCTATACCAACTTCTGTCTAGAAGTATTGTATGCTACTGTGATCTAGTTTAAAGGGTGTTGTAAGGGAGACATACTTATCCGAGACGTTTCGAATTGTCCTTAGGGATTCTAATTGATCTGTGAAACTTCGGATAAGACTTGTTCAGCTCTGGACTTTAATACAGATGTTCATGGTTTGTAATGGATTATTAACATTTGCTGCTACAAAAAGTTGTAGGTGTTACTCCACATAGGTACATACACGAGTAGAGACGCATTGTTATTGGAGGTCGTATTCAATTTCGCCTATTCCTTCGTGGATAGTCAGCATCATGATCACCATTTATTTTTATAAATCAGCAGTTTCCGCAGCATATTAGGTCTGAAGGGTCATCCCTGTAGTTTCGGGATCAGAATAGAGCTACGGTATCCCCTGCCTGCCGTAAGAGGCGACTAAAAGGGGCTTCTGAGGTAGCAGGCGGCAAGAGTGAGAGCTCGAACCATCTAGCCAAGCGACCCCGGGAAAGACGACGGTACGTGTGGTCGCATACCGTCGTAAAAACCAGATGGTGCGGTGGGCCCAGCCGCTCACCTGGGTGGAGC